>PVIR01020223.1:0-30719 GCA_004026965.1 Petromus typicus
GTGACTCAGGTCTCATGACCTTCAGTTTAACATTTTTTTTTCATCACATCAAACTATTTCTATCGCTTTGATAGTGTTAACTGATTTTGTGATGTGTGAAATACAGCTAATATATGAGATGGGGCAAAGCTAATACAAATGATGGCAGTTCACTTCTTGTGGAAACATCTTTCAAACAACCTTAATGAATCCTGTGAGATAAAACATAATAATCAGGAGCAATTTTCAGATTGTCCTGTAAAATGATCAGCATATTTTATATAATTAATCACCCAGGAATGCCTCTTCCAATGTGGTGTACCCACTTGGCTGAAGACTCAGGGCTTCAGTTCTCTGGTTCATGAGTCTGAATTACATTCAGATGGTTCCTTTTGCAGCAGAGTGTTTCTTTCCCAGCCAACTTAATTTTCATGGGCTTCACCGATCTGCATGGTTGTCAGCACCATTACAAGGGTGAGTAGAAGGAAAACGTAAGATATCATCTGCTTAGAGCATTGACGAGGGCAGATAATAGGAAGCCAGAGTCACTGATCACATCCAGAGGATGTTTTCACCAAGGTGTGGTTAAAAAATGTGGTGAATGCTGCTTGGAACACTGCCAAAGTGTTTTGCCTTCATCATCTCCTTCAGGTTTATTTATTTCAAAATAAACGTAGGATACAGATTTTATTTTTAGTCTTATTTTATAAAAGAGAAAACTTAGGCTGACTTAATTTGTAGACAGAACTAAGAAGTTGTAGGACCTAGCTTGAAGTTAGGCAGGCACATGGCAGCTTCCATCTTTGACTTTGGCACCACTGAGAACCTGGTAGTGTCTCTGGATTTGCCTGTTCTATATACTTGGAGGTGGAGGTGCTGAGCCATTCGGAAGGACATCATTGTCCTGAGGTCTTCCAGGTGCTCCAGAATGTGAACCTGACCTCAACGATTTGGGTTCAGGAGAGGAATCAGGTGTTCAGGCAGCCATCTTGGAGAAGCAAGGAGAGATGGCAGGAGGGGGTGGGGTGGCCTGGTGAGGAGAGCAGTGCCAGGAGGCCTGTGTAAGATGGGTAAGCTGTAAGGAGTGCCACTGCTGGCAATGCTGGCACACTGAGCACAAAGAGCGCATTGGGGCAGCAGTGGCTTCACCTCCATCTGAGCCCAGAGACCCTTGGACTGGGCTCATGTCCTAGCTTTGAGTTCTTGGTGCTGCCCAGAGGGCCCCAATTGTTCATGCATCTTGGTCAACTCAGCATAAAGATGGCATCAGAAATTAAAAATTTTGGGGGCTGGGGAGTTAGCTCAGTGGTTCCGGCGCCTGTCTTGCAAGCGCAAGGGCCCGGGTTCAATTCCCCGGTAACCACATAACATACTGGGTGTGGAGACCCACCCCAGCAGCAACCAGTACCACATACCACAGTGCCGGGCGTGGTGGCTCACGCCTGTCATCCCAGCACTCGGGAGGCAGAGGCAGGAGGATTGCTGTGATGTGAGTTTGAGGCTGAGCTCAGGGCCAGCCTGAACCACAAAGCGAGACCCTGTCTCAAAAAACCTAAAAAAAAAATAAAAATAAAAATAAAAAATTTTTAAGGAAGGTTGCAGAGAAAATAATTTTTTGGGTTCATTCTCTGTTGTGAAGCATAAGGTTAGTGAAATGTGGGTATTTTGTAGCTAATACCTTTTTCTTCTTTTGCAACTCATCTTTTACCACTACTTCCAGAAAATGGCAAAGTGGACCAATCATATTTTATACTTACTCCTTCACGTCCTCCATCCGAAGTGCGACTAGGCAGTGAGCTGGCTAGAAGTGGACGGCAGAAGGGAGAGGAAGGGGATGTAGAAGGCTGGCTAAGGCCCTGTCTGTTGCTAAGTTCCTAAGAGGACTGGGATGTGGGGGTGCCGAGGTCACAGTGACTGGTGTGAGGGTGTGTACAAGATGGGCTGTGAGGGAGATGGAGGGCAAAATGGCTGCAAATGTCACCAAAGTACAGAGATTCATGGCAGCCCAGAAAGTCTGCATGTCCTAAGGGGTCTGGGAAATATCCTACTAGAGGAAAATTGAAAGAAAAATATCCTCTTAGGGAAGCTTGGTGGGGAACACAGCAGGTACAAGATGGAAGGGAGCTGGTGGGGCGCCAGTGGAAGTGTGGAGTGGGACGACGCGCACTCCCCTGCCCCTCTTTTCTGTTGTGCTTGGTAGTGGCCCTTGTCTGCTAAACATGTATTTAATAGCCGATTTATTGGTGTTATCATGTGTGCCCTTTTGTCTTGGGACGTACTGTGATTTAGAATCAAATTTCTTTGTCATTTCCATTTCTGCTAAGTAGGATCTATTCTTGATGTAAGAGACCTTATAAGAACAGTTGTATCTGAGGAAGAGGCCTGGTGTGTAATCTCCAGAGTCCCCCTCCTTCTCTTATAAGCAACACGTGTGGGTTTGGGCCTCTTGAAGAGGTTCTAAGTAAAAATAACATGATCAGAGGCTGGAGAGGGGAAGGCAGGCAATTCCTACCGTTTTTTCTTTCTTTCTTTCTTTTTTTTTTTCTCCAACAGTACTGGGGATTGAATCTGGGGCCTTCATACTGAGCTACACTCTTTTACAATACTTTATTTTGAGCTGAGTTGCTGAGTCAGCTTGGTTGGGCTCAAAATGCCGGTGCTCCTGTGCTCACCTCCCAGCGTGCTGGGAATATGGGACTGCAGGTGCTGTCACCACACTCCGCTGATTCCCACCTTTGGGCAGGAGCTGATTGCAACAGAGGAAGGCGCTGCAGGGAGAGAAAAGTCATCTGCAGGTAGAGGAGACTGAGGGAGAGTGGAGGCTGTGGCTGTTGTCCAGATGGGGCAGGGAAGGTGGCTTCTGTGCTGCTGCACCTCTGCCCGAGCCCTCATCTGTGATCAGCAAGCGCAAGGACAGAAGACGTGCTGTGGGCTCTCACTCCTTCGCAGAACCATTCCTGGCCTTCCCTGACTCAGGACCTCTCACTTTTGTCTTCCTCTGCTCCTTGGGTCTCCTGGAGAGAACCCACAAGGACAAACACCCCCAAAGGCTGTCTCCACACTCTTGTAAATATCCTCTTGTATTATGGGATGTGAGTAACTATGGTGACAATGGAGGGGTTAAACTGGACTAGAAATCTGAGGAGTGCTATGTATGACACAGAAAGAATATTTCTGTGAATTTTTAGAAAGCTTACTCCTGTGGGTTCTTGTGCTGCTTGTGGAGTCAACAGAACCTCACAGGGCTCTGTAAACGGAAGTTCTTTCTCACCGTGACCTTAGGGATGCTGAGAGGAAGACTTCCACAGTGCTGGATGGGGGGTTTCAGGATCAGTGCCACATTCCCGGTAAAGTGGGACCTGAATTTGGGAAAAGCTTATTCCCTGGCTAGTTTTATTTTTTTTCTTCTCTCTGTTCTGTGAAGCATATGATATTCTTTGGCTATACAGTATTGTATTGGAAAATCCAGATCACCACCCTGACTTCGGCACCTGTGTCAGTGAGAACTGGTTGTATGAATACTGTCAAAAACGATCATTGACTTCTAATTGGCTTTTATTCTAAGCAGCTTACCGCTCTGCCTCTACTTCCTTATCGATGAATGAGGATAATAAGATCTTGCTTTCTAATCCATAAGAAAGCACTTAACGTGCTGGGGAGGAGGCGTTATTTAAATCTAGGGTAGAATTATTATTGTATTCTGTTTGTTCTCTCCTCCTCACCCATCACACTTGTGCTCTACAATTAGGCCCTAGGGTGAATTATGTGAACCAGCAGTCACACTGGGCAAGATTCCTGGGTGATTGAGCATTCTGATGTGCTGGTGGAAAAGATACCCTGTCTTTTATTGAGTTATTTGAGTGTGGCGCTCACTATCTATTTAGTACATAATCCAAAACTAAAATACATTACCACCTTTAGAATATAAGATTTGTGGTTTTTTGGCCATTGTGATCTTTGTGCCCTGGGATCATCGGGTATTGTTTTGATCATTTTCCACCTGGAAAAGCCCAGTGTGAGTCCTCTGTGGTTCCTCGCAGAGACTCTTTCATGCTCTGAGCCCTGACTGGGATTCAGAGTATAACCAGGAACCCCATTTCCTGGAAAATCTACACAGCCAAATGTCCATGAATAAATCCTTTAGCTAGCTAAGCAAACATGCATGGACTTACAACTGCTTTTGTATTTTACCACTGTAGCCACCAGAAGCCTCCCAAATTGTGGCTGATTTTAATGTCAGTGCAAATCTACTGGGAATTAACAACAAAAAAATCATTTTAAATTGAATAGAATGCCTACAAAAGTTCAGTCTGTTACCTTGTTCATTCAACACTGCTATTCATGCAAAATGTCATGCAAATCAGTCTTTATTTACTGAGTACTTTGGTTCAGTAACCAAAAAACAAAACAAAAATAAGAAAAATGCTTATGTTTAGCCATCCATTTTTCCAAAAATAGGACAGAAGTTAAAGTAGTGCCACATGATGGGATTGGTGATGGCAATACAGAAAAAGAATGTCGTCTCCGTGCATGGTGCTCAGGGCCAGCATCTGTCCCTCATCAGAGACTGGACATGATGTCCAGAACAGATCCTTGCACTTGGTACATAATCTGTGTTGGGAGTCATTCGTGACAACCGTGTCTTCCACGCTGTTGCCTCAGGTGCTTTGGGAACCTTATTGTGTCTCTCTGGTCCTGAGTTTCCATGACAGAAGCACGAAGTTTAGGTGATGTGTCATCTAGTGGTCACAGTACATGTGGCAAAGGCAGGATCTGCATTTAGCTTAGTTTGATTTTAAAGCTTTCCTCTGCCTGGTTGTGTCTTTCATACATTTCCAGAATGAAGGAATAAAGTTAACTAATTCCCATAATTTAGCTCCTGCTCCAGTATACTCTACTGTTGTTGTATGAATTAGGAATTATTCTAGTGGTGGACCACATACCAAATAATGACTTAAACACAGGAGTTTATTTTGTTGTGTAAGAAAGAGGGCAGGTAGGGCTCTGGAGTCACCAGAAACTGTAGCTCCTTCGCTGTTTCAACATCTTTGGTTGTGATTTTCATCTTTAAGGGCAATTCATGCTGCAAAATGGCTGATGGAGATCCAGCCATCACATCTGGGTTACAAACTGAAAGAAGGAGGAAATCATAATTGTCAGGTCTCCAAGCAGAGTTATCTCCTTGAAGTAGCATTTCAGTACACAACTTCTCTGCATATATCTCATTGGCCAGTATTTCATCACAGAGCTACGTGTACTGATGAAGATGAAAGAGAGAAATGTAATCTTGATCCCAAGTGGCAAATTGTTCCTTTAAATACTAATGTTTGTGTTAGAAAAGAAGAAGAGACAAAAGAGTTTTGCCAAGCAAATCTCTGTCCTAGTTTCCAATTCCATAACCATACTAGGCTCTTTTCTGTTGATGGAACCCTGGCTTTTATCAAGAATGTACTTCTGTCCCCTTCTCAGTCATGGTGGCCCCACTCACTAAGCTGTGGCCAGCTGCGATGAGGCAAAGGAGTGGGTCCTGCACAGCTAGGGATCAGAGGACTTCTAGGGAGGTTTCCTTGTTCTTCCCCTTCTTCTCCCAGGGCACATTGCGTTGTCTTGCCATGACACCTGGCAGTCTAGTAGCCATCTTTGTAGAACTGAGAACCTCTGTCCCCAGGGGAAGACCAGAAGGACCTGGGATGACTTGGCCCTTCAGGAGTTGGCCCGTTTTGGGGCTTCTTAAGAAATACAGTACCATGCTGTTTAAGGCAGTTGAATTGGGGGATCTTCTTATTTGCAGAAGAAGTGCTCCTGACCGATCTAAAAGAGAACGAAAGAAAGCAATCTCTTCCTTTATGGTTTTGGGATGGATGCTAAACCTCAATCTATGCCTGTAGGACCTTTGGTGAACTCCGTCTTCCTTCTTTCCTTCCTTTTCTTCTTTCTTTCTCTTTCTTATTCCCTTCGCCCTTTCTCCACCTTCTCTTTCTTCTTCCTCCTCATTTTGTTCCTTATCCTCTTCTTTTTGCTTTCCTTTCTCCTCCCCGCCCTCTCCTCCCTCTCCTTCTCTTTCCCCTTCTTGTTTGCCTTGAATCCACATCCTTGCACAAGTGAGGCAAGGCTGTGTTACTGAGCTACACCCTTTTCCTTATGAGACACTTTTTCATTTATACAAGAAGTGTTTTTATCTTGGTGATTCAATAGGCTCAGATTAGAATCTGAGTATTTTAGGGTTGTAAGAGTTGTAAGTCCCTGCACAAGGCTCAGAGAGAGTCAGTGATCTCCTTACGGTCACACAGCCAGCTCTCCCCTCTCTCTCCCTGTCCTCCTGTAGCAGCTGAGGGATCTAACATGCTGTGGGCCTCTCTTAGACCTGCCCAGGCTTGTCCTCCACAGAGAAGTCCTTCCTAGTCTTTTCTTTCCATACCTTCCATATCAGTCCTGGTTGGCTCCAGGCCTCAGGGCTGGTCACATTGAGAAAGATGACAGGATTGTGAGCAGGAGGCGATTCTTCAGCTTCAGCCATTGCCAACCACATCAGGCATGGCCATCCCCTGCCCATCCGACCCCTCTGCCAAAGTGTGCTGGAAATCATTAAGACGGCCATGTTCCCTTCCCTTGAAATCAGACCCAGAGGGTTTCCGTGCGCTCAGGCCCCATCTGCTCCTCCTTCCGGACCATGTCATGTCACAGTTATTCCCAATCATGTTTCATTTGGTCAGGCAGTGCACACTTGACTGGGAAATATCGCCCCAGTGAGAGTCGCAAGTGTGCATGGCTGTGGAGGAGGCGCTCTGGGACCTGAGCGACAGGCTTAATCATGTTACATGACATTTTCCAAGAGAGGCAGCATGACAGTCATAGGCAGAAAGTTCGACTGGCCCAGCTTGACCAAATGCTGTCAGAATCTAGGTTATTCAAGTTCCCTGAGGCTCAGTTTTCTCACCTATAAACTAGACATCCTAAGATAGTACCTACCTGGAGGAGTTCTAAACACTCAGGGATACATGCACACACACACACACACACACACACGATGTTCAATAAATTATTAATTTAAAAATAAACTTTTATTATGAGGGTTGAATAGCGTTTAGATCTCCATATTTCATGATTTTTCTGCATTCATACTTGTTTTTTGCTTTAACTTGAAACTTACTGCATTTTGGGGACCTAAGAGCCTTTGTCTTCCAAGCAGAGGTTCGTAGGACTGGAGGGACCTGAAGTCCTGCATTCTGGTCTGGTGGATCCCGGCCTTTCACATGCTCTTATTGGACACACATAACCGAGCAGAGCAGAAACCACTGAGGTACCAGAAAAAGCAGCAGGCTTCTGAAGGCCTCTGGCAGCACTCCACCTTGCTCTAACCTGCCTCGTCTTAACCTGCCTATCCCCACCACTCTCAACCTTAGTCAACTGGCCTGTCTCCTTGGACATTCCTTGATTCTCACCTGCTGGTTCCAAGGTAGATGATCCTAGAGAGAAAGAAGCCCGAAGTATTGCATTAATCACTCTTAGAAAGAGGAGTTGAAGACATAAACTGAGTTAATAACAGAAATAGCATTTGCCCCTGGCTCTATCTACTGAGAATGCCATCTCTTGATCTGGTGACCTACTTATGTGACCTTGAAGTTATCTTCAATATTGAGTCTAATATTGATCTGAATATTATCTCCGGTGTTCCCTGGAGGTGGAGTGAATAGGACTACATACTTCGAATTACCCATGAGCATCTTGGATTTGATCAACAATGGCCTCTTGAAACCTGGTAAATTTGGTTAATTCTATTAGTATCCTTAATTTAATCAATTTGGTTGTGGTGGTCACATTAGCAGCTGTTCAAACACAGCAACAACATTTATCTTTATCAGTAGTTTCTTATTGGCACTGATGATGTAGGGATAAACTCTTCCCCAATGGCACAAGCGTTCTAGCGTGCATGTCTCCATAATTCAGGGGATACCTTTTATTTCATCTATAAAAAGTTCATACGTTAGGGCCGGGGATTTGGCTCAGTGCTTCCAGCGCCTGTCTTGCAAGCGCAAGGACCCGGGTTTGATCCCTGGTAACCACATACCATACTGGGTGTGGAGACTCACCCCAGCAGCAACCAGTACCACATACCACTGTGCTGGGCATGGTGGCTCACGCCTGTGATCCCAGCACTTGGGAGGCAGAGGCAGGAGGATTGCTGTGATGTGAGTTGGAGGCTGAGCTCAGGGCCAGCCTGAACCATAAAGCGAGACCCTGTCTCAAAAAACCAAAAAAAAAAAAAAAAAAGTTCATACGTTAAGGAAATAATACATTAAAAAGAGTTAAACCACTTGTTAAGTGGTACACTTGCTTACTGAAGATCTGTGTGGCCAGAAGACATTTTCTGATAAAGCCTGGCAATCTTCCTATCATGGAAATGCATAAAACATCCTCATCAGGCAGTTCTTTTCAGAGATTGGTCTGCATGTCTAGAATGAAAACTTCCAGTGCAGAAATTTCACTGCAACCAGAAGAGGAAGCCCCTGTCCTCTTTTGGCAGCTGGTCTTAGCAGAATCCATGCTAGGAACTGCTGCGAAGGGGTGAAGGAGGGGAGGTCCCTTGTGACATCCTTGGCTGTCCCCAGCTTCCCCCCAGGGCAGTCTCCAGTGGGGAGTGAGCACAGATACGGGTCGTACCATGATGCTCTGCACCTGCCACGTCCCCCTGCTGTCCTCTGAGCTCCACACTTCTCTTTTGCAGCAGTAGTGGCTCCCTGGGGTGCTGGTTTCTTCATCCTCTGCCCACTCACACCCTCAGCTCTTCTGTTCTTTGCTTTGTTTCCTTCTCCTAATGTGTACTGATGAATACAGACTCTTGCCTTTACGTTTGATGTCTCTTTACTTTTCCATTAACTTTTTAATTCTCCAATTTCCAGCCTTACAGTCCAGTCTGCTGCTTTTCTCTCTCCAGCTTTCCTTGTCTGTGTTTGACCCACCATTTAATTCTGTCTCTTGTTATCATTCTAATTTCCCGGCCCAGTTGTCTTTCTTCTGTACCCTTTCCCCTCTATCTCTTCTTCATGAAGCATTTTCAGTGTTTTAAAGCAGTCTTTAGTGCTCTGATGGAAACAAAACAAGAACTGGACACAGATATATTTTACTAAGGATCTCTTTTCCTCCCTAGTTTTTAGGCAGCATGGTGGTTTAAACACCTGCACCTCCTAATATTATTCCATACTTATATTTTGTGTAGTTTCTCTCTAGGATTAGGTGGATCACCCGATTGCCCAGTGTTGGTTATTAGTGGGCTTTGATTAAGGCAAGGAAGCTAAATGCTTGAGCTTGATGAAGAAACAACATACATAACCAAGCTGAAAAGAACACTCCACAGGTCACTGTGATGTGGCTTGGAGGTCACAGCCACCCCTGGGGTGCTGTTACGCTGTGGATTCTTCCCCCACTACAACCATATCAACCCATCTATGTGCCCAGCTGTCCCACCATCAACGCGATGTCACCCAGGGTCTACTGTTAGTGGACTCTCCCATGTGGAGTCCATAGAAAACCCAGAAGTCTGAGTGGAAGCTTTTGTCCCGGAAGCTTCCTTTCAGCTGACCTCTACCATGGAGAAGTTTCTGCAGGGAGCCACATCCAGAACTCCTGTGTCCATGGGAGACCACAGAGCTGTTCACATCTTTAAATATCCCAATGAATTATTCAGCATTTCTTTCCCCAAAATACTTCCAGGGATGTACTAGGAAATATAAGTATCAAAGACACCAGAATCTATGTGTGTACTTCCTGTCCTTGAGGACCTGGTAGTCTAGTGGTGGAGCCTCATTTTTCCCACTCCTGCACTAGGGCTGTCTGTGCTTGTTGGAAATGGGGAGCCCCCAGCTCTGTCCTTTGGGGCCTCATTGGATCTGTGCTATGGTCATCTGCTTTGACATTTGTTGATGCGGACTAAGGAGCTGGATAGTGAGCTCATCTTGGGTGGAATTTTCCAGGGCATAATTTGCCCCATCTTAAATGTAAATATATTTTGCTGCCCAGGACTGGGATAGAAATGCTATCTGATGCACTGTGTTTTTTCAGGCTAGGATCATTTCCCCATGATTTTTGTTGGCAAATGGATCTACAGCCAGGTCCAGGGTTACTTCCAAAATTGTAAACAGATTTCAAAAATTGGTTGTGAAACTACAGTTTTTAGTACACAAAAATATCCTGGAGCGTGGCATGGTTACTGATGCCACCTTTATTCACAAAGCCACGTGTAGGAATTGGGCCAATTTAAGGGATTTCCAAACCTCGCTTTCCTGGAGAAGAAGAAACTTCTGAGGGTGACGGCTAAGTTTCTTGTCTTGAGTGTGGAGATGATTCGTGGATGTTGACATATGCCAACACCTGTGACCTTGTTCACTTCACATTTAGGCAGTTTATTGTAGGACAGTGATATCTCAGTAAAGCTGTTAAAAAACATCTCACCAGATTCAACATCTCTCTCCTTCCTCTTTCTGAAATTAATCATTTTGTTTTGTCTCCCTGTCTTCAGCTTTATCAATCAATCAGGTAGTCATTTGGCTCCATCAGCTTTTATGATGCACACAGTATCAGGAGAATAAAAATATGACAGATCCTCACACGCCTGTATCCGTTAAATGAATTTGCTTACTTTCTAACCGCTGGGGTCCACAGGTCTAGAAACGGACAGACCTGGAATTCGGATGAGGAAGGAGTGAGGGAGAGGAGAGTTCTGTAGTTGGAGAAAATTGGGAGGAGGGGGCAAAATGAAGTGACTTGGCAGTTAACTAGGTTCTGGGGAGGGGACCCAGGAGATAAAACGTTAAGTGAATTGTGTTAGGAGCCAACCTTGTTATTGATCAAAGAGCTGTCCTCTCTTCTATCATTAGTACAGATGGTGGCTTGGCCAGAGGCTTTGAAGCCGGGGAAACACGGCCACAGCCCCAGCACTGGTTAGATGGCTGTCCTTTGGCAAGTTTCTTAGTGACTTTAACTTCAGTTTCTTAGTAAGCAAAATAGTATGAGGTCACTTATCTTATGGGGGTGCTATGAGCCCCCCAGAGGGGAGTATAATGGGAAGATCTGCAGTGTGTTGAACCTAGTGAGGGTTGTGTTGTTCTCCATCCTCTTTGCCCTCTCCTTTAAAAAATTTTACCCAAATATATCTTTTAAATCTTCATAAACCCATTATATATATATATATATGTATATATATATATATGTGTGTGTGTGTGTGTGTGTGTACATACCTCTCTCCATTAATTATAGCAGTAATCCATTCTGATAAGTTTGAAAGACTTCAAAGTACCAGTCATTCAGGGAATATCCTTTATGAGTCCCTAAGAGAACGTAAACATCTACACATATAGCACCCATTCTATGCCAGGAGGACATCCCGGTGTAGGCAGTGGCCATGGTGTGGACAGAGATGGGAACTTGTATGTGTTCACTCTTGCCTGGTTACCTCCAGCCACCTCTGATTTCCTTTAGATTTATTTGTGGAAACTCCATTGTCTTAATTTAGGCAAAAGGAAAGATGCAAATGTGGCATCAGCTTAGATTACGAAGTCAAGGGATGCTTGCTTGGAGTTGAGAGGGGAGGTTGGATGGGCCATATGACCCAAAGTAATACTCTGCTCTCTGTACACACCACATTTATTTGCAGTGTACAAACTACATTTATTTGCAGTGTTAATAGGCCTACAGAGCACCTGCAAAACGGTGATACTGAGTTGTGCTGCTACAAGCATGAGTGTGCATGATCATTGTCACGTGGTGTCTTTCAATCTTGCAGGAAGTTTCCAGAAGGGGAATACCTGGGTCTGATGGAATTCTGGTTTTAGATTTTTGAGGAATCTCCATGCAGATTCCTATAGTGATTGTACTAGTTCACATTCCCACCGACAATGTAGAAGGGTTTCTTTTCCCCCACAGCCTCTCCAGGGTGTGGTTTTTGATTTCTTGTTGTTAAGCATTCTTTCTTCTCTGAACAATATCTTCTGCCTGTTTTTCCCCTGTTAAAAATGCCTCAACTCCTTTGCTGTGATTCCCGGCTTGTGTCCATCATGACTCTCTGCCAGTCGTCATAAGAATGTGAGTATTCACTATGCTCATAAGTACTCAGTACTTTATCTCATCTTCAGAAACAGCTTGTTTGTGATGCTGCTTTTAGGGAAGGAGGCAGAAACATCTTAAAGATGGTGGTTAGCCCTTGCCCCAATGTCACAGCTAGGAAGTGGTGGCCCAGGGCTCAAATTTCAGTTATTTTCTCTTCAGAGTCCAAATGTTGCTTTCTCACACCCTCTTGGCTGGGAGCTGGGAGCAGGTCACGTTTCCTAAGTTCGGGACCATCTGTGTCTCTCCAGTGCTAGAACAGCGCTGGCACGTTCTGAGCCCCAGGAAATGCTTGTCGAGCATGAGAAGAAACAAGAATGTCTCAACACAACCCTTCCTGCTGGAGCAGACCTTGAATCTAACCTGGGGCCTGGGTTAGAGGGCCGGCCTGTCCCCGGAGCAGCAGCCGCAGATGGTGCCGCTGGGAAGGGGAGGCTCTCGCACGTGCACAGAGCTACGCCCTGTCCCGCTCTCTTTCTCTAAACTGGCCTCTGTCCTAGCACGGCCGACGGGTGAGGGAAGCCACCGCCTTCCAACAAGTGGCACCTGACTGGCCGAAGGCTTTTTCCAAGCTTTGTTTCCCAAGTAACCTTTCATTTTCCTGTCCCTCTTTGACTGCATGCAAAGCCAACTGGTATTTCTTTTTAAGCCGCTGAGAACACCAGATGGAAGGGTAGGGGGAGGTGGAGGCAGGGCGGAAGGCAGGAAGGGCCGAGGGGGCACGTTCTGAAATGTGGAGGGTCGGGAGGACCCAGACAGGTTGGCAGAGGCAGGAAGGGAAAGGAGGGCTGGAAACGTGAGCGGCCACCATATGTGTGCGTGCACACTCGCAGTGTTTGCAACATACCATTAAAATAGAGAGAGAAATGTTCTGGTTTCCTTAGCAACCAGGCCTGTTGGTGCCTCAGCCAGAGAAACTTATTGGGAAAAAAAGACATTTGCCTGTTAAGGAGTCTGATGAATTGAGAGAAAATTAGACAGCATTCTGCCACCACCTAAGGACACACAAATACACTCCAGAAAAAATTTTTAAAGAGCACAGATCGTCACACATCGCATGAAGGCAAGGGTGGGATCGAGAGACAGCAGGCAGAGAAAAAAGATGATTGGAGTGATTCTAGTTGAACACTGCAGGGCGGTGGGCACATGTGAGGGGCGGGTTGGAAGAGGCTCCTGTGTTTGGTTATCTGATGTCTCACGTGAGACAACACTGGACACACTTGGACCCAATTCCAAGGGCCGGTACACTGAGTCCTAGTTTCCTGTCTCTTTAGGAAGTGGGTGGGTGGACCAATAAAGTCCACATGGTTAGATTCCACAGGAGCATTTGCTAACAAGCACGCTTGTGGGAGCTGTGTGGTTAGGGCTCTGCTTCTGTGAGGGACCGCACCCCATGAACTCGGCTCTGCAGGTGGAGCAGGACACGGAGGGGGTGTTTTAATGGAGCAGCGTATTACTGAATCTTGCTTTGGGCAGAGAGAAAGGAAGGATGTAATGATTATTTTGCATCCCTCACAGCATAGGACAGAGTTCTGGGTACATGGTGGGTGCTAAAAAAAGTAGCAATTGAAGGAAAAGCTAGTGGACGGGCAGATGATGATGCCTGTTAATTGGTGGCTCGATTTCTTCCCTTCCACTCATCCCTGGAGCCCAGTGGCAGCACAGCTGGAGACAGGTGCTGGGCAGCTGGACTCTGAGTGGTCTTTGGCTGGAATCAGCCCTGAGAGGAGCTCCAGGTCCAGAGGTGAAAGACGGCACAGCGTCATTAGACAGACAGGTCCTCCGCCCGTGCTGGGTGGCACGCGTGTGATACATCCTTCCCCATCAGAGGGCGGCCCCTGTCCACCCTATCAGGGCAGCTCTTGAGGCTCAACTGAACCCCGACTTTGGTTGGACTCGGTTTTCCACCCTGACCTCCTACACTGCTCGGGGACCCTCAGCTGGTCTCTAGGCGCCACCTATAATCACAGTGCCATCCACAGTCACCTCACTTTTCCCAGGTGCACGTCACCCCTCCAAACCAGAGCACACCCTGGGGAGCAGGAGTTTCCTGGAGAACTGGAGCCCCCAGTGGACAGCCTGGTGGGTGCCAAGCTCAGAACATTTGCAATACCAACCCTGGAACATTTGCGATGCCAACCCCAAGGTGAAGGGTATCATCTGCATTCAGAGGGAGGGAGACTTCAGGCTCCATCCGAGCTGGGACCCGCCTAAGACCGTGGCTCCTTCACTCCATTTTGTGGGTGCTGCCTGTGGGGTCATGGGTTCAAGGCCTGGGCTTGAGGGCTGAGTGGGGGGGGGGCAGAAGCAGGGAAAGAGATGGCTGACTTCCTCCTGCTGTGGCGAGCACTGGCCTGACTTATCCTTGAGCCTTTGATCGTTACACCTTGAAAGGTCCCTCGGGAGACAGGAATGAAGACCCAGTGCTGACAGCTTCTCTGTTCTGAAGGTAGAAAGGAGACGGGAGCTTCTTCTTCTCTTTAAAAAAAATTGCATGTAATTTTGTAATTTAGATCTAGAAAAATATAGGATTAAAAATTATTTTACTAGTACCTATGTGCGCTATACAATGTTGACATTCCTAGCGGCAGTTGGGATGTGTACACAACACATCTGAATTTCTTTTCTCATCCTCTTCCCCACATATTGCTTTCTGGACGAGGAAGAAGAGGTTCAGAGGTTCAGCAAGTTATTCCAGGTCACACAGCTAGACAGGTGCAGGATTCAGTGTCTTCCTCCAACGACCAGGCTTTCAACTCCTACATTCTAGTATCTCTTGGGAGGTGCACGATGTTTTATTCCCTAAATGGCTGCCTTTTCCAGAGTGTATGAAAGAGAAAATGGGGTCAGAGCAGAGAAAAAAAACTTATGTCATATTTTGTGTATGCATTTTATTAAACAGATTCCACTCTAACAATAAACAGATTTTCACATTTCCATCTTCCCCCTCCAGTTGCCTCCGTCAGCCTCCACCATCCCCAACAGATTGTCTCCCCTTCCTTCTTGTTTATTTTGTAGCAAAACAGAGCTTGCTTCACCGGCCCGCGCCACCTGGGGAGGCGGAGAGCTCCTACCCACTGGCTGGTCCTGCGGTCTGGGCTTCGCTCGCGCTGCAGGGTTCTCGGCCGCCGCCAGGGGTCGCCGTTGGGCAGCCGGAGCGCTGTCCGCGCTGGGCACCGGGCGCTGGCGAGGAATGTGAGCCCAGGTCCCCAGCTGTGGGCGCGCAGCACGAGTCAGGCTGCAGTCTCTGCGGTGCTTTGGGCGGGGAGGAGGAGTCCGGGGCCGGGAAGGACAGGGCAGCCCTCCATTTGGAGCACACCTTCCCCAGCCGGCCTTGCACTGCCACCCCGACCACCCAGGCCCCCAGGGCCTGCGCTGCTCGCCTGCATGCACGTGGTCCCCATCCTGCCCCCAGACAGCCTTGACTCAGCCTCGCAGGCCCTGCACGTGCCTGGAAAGCGGGGCTTCGTCAGGCTCCCCTCAGATGGGTACAGAGGAAAGTGGCATGTGCATGAATTTTTCCCTGGCATGAATTTTTCAGCATTCCATTTTCATCTGCTTGCCCTATTTCTCTCATTTCCCTCGCAGGGCCGCTTTTGGAGAGGGAGCTGTTTCTTAAGATTTGATGCAGTGACAGGGCCTCTGCGATGGAGGCCGGGCGGAAGGAGGAGAGAGCAGACAGGAAGTGGGAGGCTGGGCCAGCCCAGTGCTGCGGCGGCCCTTCCGTGTGCTGGTCTCGGGAAGCAGTTTCCCAGGCTCTGGAAGGACACCTCAGGGCCCTGGAGGTGTCTCCGCTTTTCCTTCCTCTTTTTCCCTTTCTTCCCGTCAACCCCTTCTTTTTTATTGGAGACAAGCACAAGGGCACCTGGAGATAAATGTACACGCATGCATAATAATAATAACATACCCGGCAGACTTTGATCTTTTATAGTAAGTTTTAAAGCAAAAAAGGTACCATGGGAGGATAATTCATTTTATTGGAAGGACTTAGTAATTTTCTTGAAATACGTAGAATTTGGGGTGGCTCTGGAAGAACAGGGTAAGACGTGTGCCCGGCAGAAAGAGACAGCCCGGGCAGCAAATGGAGACCAACAAAGGCAAGGAAGTGGGCGATTTCACAGCATTTGGGAGAGCAGTGGACACACTACCCTGGGTCAGTAAAAAGTAGAGGGATAAAGGGCGCATTGGGCACGGACATGTGAGTGTGGGGACGGAAAATGAGGACCCAGAGGAGGGGGGCACACTGGTCTTTATAGAGGGGGCCCCAGCAGTGTCCCCTCTGAAGGATGGGGAGATGGAGGGTTGAGGGGCCGAGGCAGGGCTGGCATGAGGACTCTTAGGAGGGCATCCTTGTAGTGAAGCAGCAGAGCGCCAGCTTGTGTGTGCAGCTCAAGTGCTGCAGCTTGGAGCTCGGCATAGCCAGCCCAGCGTGGCAGACAGAGGAGTGTCAGAGGCAAGGTGTGTAGCTTTAATCCAACACAGGAGGCCATCCTGGGACTTCTCCATCCCGAGGCTGGTGTCTCTGCTCTGCTGAAGTCAAGATATTATACTTTTGTTACAGAACATTCGTGAAGTTAAGGGTCGGAGTTACACTTAGTTATATCTCATTGGTTAGGCTCAGCAATTGTATTGGTTACAAGCTTACATGTCTCATTGGTTAGTACAATGTACAGACTACAAGCTCCAAAGAGAATTCTCTTTCCTCCCAAGTTCATTTCTACCCACACACAAATATGCTCTGTCCATCCCCCTCTTTGCAGAATCCTCCACGGATGCTGGATCCCCAAGTACCTGGAGTCTCCTCTATTGTAGAACTTCTCCAAAATCTGTAGTTAGCTTCGTTTCTTCACCTACAACTGACAAATGGTCCTTGACACTGCTTCGCCAAAATCACTCTTCAACTCTGCCATCCTAACATCAGTGAATTTTTTTTGAGGGGGGTCTTATCCAAAATTTTCACCCCACTTTTTTTTTTCTTAGTTTTCTGACATCATCTATTCTTGGAATTTCTATATCACTGGCCCCTACTTCTATTAAAAGTGTTCTGGCTTCTCATTCTAGACAGGATCTCCAAATGCTAAAGTGTCTTGAGGTCTAGCAATAAGATTCCTTTCCTCCTCTGCTATCTCTCCTCTCTCTCCTCCTACCCTGACTGTGAAGAATCTTTTCATGTTTAGACCTGTGCAGCACTTTCTAATGAATGGGTCTCCACATCGGAGCTTTCCCTGT
This sequence comes from Petromus typicus, assembly GCA_004026965.1. Classification (NCBI taxonomy): domain Eukaryota; kingdom Metazoa; phylum Chordata; class Mammalia; order Rodentia; family Petromuridae; genus Petromus; species Petromus typicus. The sequence continues at coordinate 17,308 of PVIR01020223.1, forward strand.
AGAGCCCCACATGGTTACATCCGACCATCAACTCATCATCTCCGCCAGAGCATCTTATTGGAACCTTAAATTTGGCACATCTAAAAGAAAACTCTTAATTCCCTGCTGGATCCAATGTCACCTGGCTAAGGTCCTCCTTTATGTCCCCAGTTCAAGAAATGACATTATCATCCACCAAGTGGCTTCTATGAGAACTCCTGACTTGTTGATTCCTCCTCCGTATCTAGTCCATCAGCAAGTTCTATCAGGCTCACCTCCAACATGTATCTCTAGTTGCCCCATTTCTCATGATGATCACTTCTTTTTTATAGTTTAAGTTGCCACTCCTTCTGCTCAGTTTGGTGCAGAAAAACTGAACTTGTCTTTCTGCTTTACCTCTTTCTCTTGTACTCTGTCCTTCACGATTCATTCTTTACACGTCGGTGAAAAGGAACTTATAAAAGCACAAATCAGGTCAGATCTCCTGCTTCAGTGCTGCCCTTTGATTTCTCATCTACCTTTGGATAAAGTTCACATGCTTCTGGCCGCCTTCAGAGACTTCTTCCGTGGTGTGGTCTCTGGTTACTCTCATGCTCATGAAACGGTGGTCACTTCCTCCTCAATAAGCAGTAGCCTGAAGGCGTCATGGCCTGTCCTTGACTGTGAAGAGCTCTTTCTCTGTGGTCTTGGAATCATCTGATCTTCAACGTGGAAATTTTTGCTTCTCCCCTGGCTCTGTGTACAAGTCCCTCCGTATCCCAGAGGAAACCATTTTCTGACCACCCTCGTGGCCCTCTCTGGCGACTTCACCCTCCTTACCTCCTTCTTGACACTGTTCCCAACTTGGCAGCACCAGTCTTAGTTATCTGTTGTCTGCCCCTTGAAGTTGTTCTGTCCAGCTCGCCTCACATCCCAGTACCCAGCAAAGTCCCTGGCTGTGACTTAGTACCTTATACATTGGGTAGAAATGAAATAATCTGGTGGATTATCCCATATAGGGAGGAGAGTAAAAGAGAAAGGAGAATTTTATTAAGGATGAGACAGGAACAGGAAGCAGGTAAATGCCCACCTCAGTAAGAGGTGACAAAGGGGAAAGAGGAGGCCTGGGTGGGGACGGTGGGCAAAGCACTGATTTTATGGTGAGAATGAGACGTGTTGGAGACTTTCAGCTCAGCAAAGAAGTTAAGGTTAGAGCTGGGAGGTGTGGTGTAACTAAAGCACTCTGGAAGGCTGAGGCAGGGGAATCCCAAGTTTGTGCCAAGTCTGGCCAACTTAGTGAGACCCTTGTCAGAATGAAAAATAAAAAAGGGCTGGACGTAGCTCAGTGCAAAGACCTTAGATTTAGTCCTTACCTCTGCCTACACACACACACACGCACACGCACACACACAGGTTGAGGGTAGAAGTACAGATTTGGACTCCTGTCTCAACTTGTTTTACATGGTTATAACTGAGTACCACCGACTGGGTAAGTTATGAAGAATAGAGACAGATGGGCTCAGAGTTCTAGAGGCTTCAAAGTCTGGGATTACGGTGCTTGTAGCTTTGGTGATTTGGATTCCGAGGTGATGCCTCGAATGCTATATCCTTCGAGGGAGGAAGGCTTCACCCGTACAGGTCTCAGGGGAATCAGTGGAGAGAGCAAAGAGGGGCTGGCTCCCCACTCATTGCATCATTACTCCCACCCACGAGGACAGAGACTTGTCACCTTACCATCTCAGACAGTCAAAGGTCTCCCCCGCTGGTGCTATTATGACAAGTGAATTTCCACGTGTTTATCAGGGGACTGCCAATTCAAACTACAGGAAAAATGATAAAAAGCTAACTGTGGTGGGTGAGGTCAAGTGAGGGCAGCAACGAGAGAAAGGCTAGGTCGACGGTGAAGATGAAGGAGGGGAGAAGGGGAAGTTAGGAAAGGCAGGAGAAGAACTGGGAGGACAGATCATCTCTGAAGTTCAAGAACTGTGAGAAGACTTGTGAGAAAATGGAGCTAAATCTTTAGCCCTACTAAGAGTTCTTGTATGATTCTCTCTGTGCTAAACCCCGTGTTTTACATGGGACTCCAACTATAAATAAGCTGTCACCTTTCTGGGAGGGGTGTGTGTATGTTATAGTTTGTTAGGGGAAATAGATGTATAAAAATGCTTACATAAAAATATATACTAACACACAAGCACACTACGTATTTTTTTAAAAGTATGCTTAGATATAAAGGTATATGTCAAATATATGTGAACACTTTTCAGTGAAGCAGAATGGAGTGGAGAATGTGAATAAAGAGGAATCAATACATAAATAAAGCAAGACAGAAATCTCAACCCAGCGATGATGTTTTACCAACACAAAATGAGGCGTTTGATGGTCTACTTATCCTGGTGGATCCCTATTTTTGTCTTTTGTTTTTTTTTAGGTTTTGTTGAGACAGGGTCTCGCTTTGTGGTTCAGGCTGGCCCTGAGCTCAGCCTCAAACTCACATCACAGCAATCCTCCTGCCTCTGCTTCCCGAGTGCTGGGATTACAGGCGTGAGCCACCATGCCCGGCACTGTGGTAGGTGGTACTGGTTGCTGCTGGGGTGAGTCTCCACGCCCAGTATGGTATGTGGTTACTGGGGATCAAACCCAGGTCCTTGGACTTGCAAGGCAGGCGCCAGAACCACTGAGCTAACTCCCTGGCCCCCTCTGTTTTTGTCTTTAATAAAAAACTTTCATTTATTTATTTTTTACTGTGAACTGCTCAATATGTATTATATTCCAGTGGTAAACACAAGGAAAACAAATGCCACTTGAAATCTTACTGCCCAGAAATAGCCTATACTAATATTTTTTGTTCCTTGTTTATAGGCCTTTCTGCTTGTATTCATGCATATACATGCATACACCATTTTAGTCATTAGTTGTTTCAAAATTCCTAGTAGTTTCTGTTCCAGATCTCCTCAGCACAGAATTTCCTTTTCTAAGAACCACTCCCATCTCTTTTAAGTTATGGATGTAAGCCTAATGTGGAGTGATCCTTGGCTCTCGGGGAAAAGCAGAGTGAGTTTTGATTTTCCATAATTCTAAAGCTCAGACAAAGGCTTAGGTGAAATTAGGTCATGAAGCCCTTGTGTCTGTTTGTTCCTGTTAATTTTTTGAGGGAGGTGAACAGCACCACTGCCACTTGACCCCCAAAGCAATCAGCACATGCCTTTGAGATTAATGGAAGCCCTGGTAGCAGAGAAAGAAAAGGAAAGAAGGTGTCTGGGTCAGGCTCACAGAGGACCTTGAGGGAGACCTGGAACCTTTGCAGCTCCTGGCCTCAGACTATGATCACATGTCAGGGAAAGATACATGGATATGTTCTGAAGATATTCTATCCCTAAAGAGCTTCAGCGTTGGAGCCCAGACCTGCTAAGCATGGGGCGTGTGAGCTAATAAGAACTCAGGAGAAAGACTTGTCCCCTTCCACCGGATCTACAGGCTCTGCAGCCGTCCAGAGCAGCCATGAGCCTGGGCTGCTCCAGCACCTCTGCTGTGAGTGGCCACTTGGCCACAAGGTGCATCCTGTGGTGTGAAGATCCTGACAAAGGATTTGGGGAGCAGCTCAGGCAGAGGTGCCTAGGAGTGACGGCAGCAGCAGTAGCTGCAGGACTGAGCCTTTGGCATGTGGTCCAAACTTTCCATCTTCATTTGTCTCTGTCTCAGGCAGGACAATAGTAACTGGTTGTTTTGGCTTTGGCACGAACCTCCCCCTGGGAGTCATCTGAGAAGGAAAGATGAATTGCTCATGATGGGTGACAAGAGAGTTTAAAGTCATTTAGTTGGCTTTTAAATGAAATGCAACTTGCTGTTTACCTCAAGTACATAAAACAAAACAGAATAGTGTGTGTGTGTGTGTGTGTGTGTGTGTGTGTGTGTGTGTCTGTGTGTGTGGTTTTCTGTACTACTGTGGCTAAAGTGGAGAATAGCACAGCCTGTCCTCTGCAACCCGGGAGTAGATAGACAAGTAGTAAGGGATTTTGTCTCACCCTAAAGGGGGTCTGGCCTTTGTCCTGGATACTGGGGAGTAACCTTTTCCCCTGGGAATCCCCCAGTATAGCATTAGAAAGGTTATTGTTGTGCATGGTGGGGCCTGATAGTAACTCGAAGGGATTTAAGGTGGACCATTGAAACCAGGAGATGTCAGCCCTGCCCTGGAGTCGGGGGGGGGGGGAGCTGCTTATGGCATCCAGCTACATGGAAAGACTCATCACCATGCCCACTTGATGAAGGCCCGATTAGCAGTGCACACGCCAAGAGCTCAAGTGAGCAACCACCTGAGGCTAATGTCACATACTGTGGCTGGGAGGAGGTAACACCACTCACGATTCCACAGACAGAGGACAACCAGGCCCACCTTTGGGCCCCGGCTAGGCTCTGTCCTGTGGGTCTATTTCTTGGCCAGTCCTAATCTTTTTCTCTAATAAATGTGATTATGAATACAGTAACTTTTAGAGAGTTCTGTCATTCCGGCAACTTCCTAAATCTAGGACGTGGAGTTTGGGGTGGAAGGAAATGCAGAACTTGGCAGTTACTATAACAGGACTTGGGGAGACATGGGTTTCTGCAGCATGGTGCCATGAGCCCTAAAGTTTGGCTAAGTACAGGTGAAAGAGAAACAAAACCAACCAAACAAAACACTCCCAGTAAATGGAAAAGTTACTTTCAGAGAATAAGTTCTTCCTGGAGAACACAGTGCTGCGAAGAATGATAGAAGTGATGTCTTGTGAGCTGGGTTTTCTGGGACCTTGAGCTGAATCTTCAGGGACAAGCTGGGGTCAGTCAGACCTCCAGGGACTCAAATGGTTTGTCAGGTGGAAACTAAGTAGGTGGTTTTGAGAGACAGGACAGCAGTTCAGTGTGGATGGGTGAGTCTGTGCGGAGAGACGGCACAGAGGTGGACGCTCCCGTTCCACAGGGCCTGCAGAGCGGACTGTGAAGTACAAGCTGGGAACTTGCTGGAGGATTCAGGCAAGTGCATGGTGTGATCTGCCTGTCTTTGACGTGGACACACACGATTTTACATAAAAGAGGTTCTGCTCTCCTTGCTCCTGTGTCGCGTGCTATCTTGGCTCGGGAGTAGGCAATATCCAGTCATACCTATTTTGTGTGAACCGTGTGATGACAGACATTTGCAGGGGGTGCCTGCTCTGAGAATGGCTGGCGGGGCACTTCCAGTCTCAGGGAATCGTGGTGGCTTTCCTGGAAGAGGAAAACTGAGCCAGATCCCAGAGGTTGAAAGAGAGCCTAACTGAGCGAAGAAAAAGCGATGACAGGGGTTGCAGACGACAGAGTCAGAGGACAGGGAGGGGGAAGTGGGCAGCTGTGCGGAATGCTGCAGGAAGGAAGGCAGGGCAGGGCAGGGCAGGGCAAAGAGACAGTAGAGTTGATGTTTTAGAAGAGATGGCCAGCAATTTAAGAGATCACCTTCAGGGCAGCTGGGAGGATGTGATTTGAATCGGCATTTTTGGGTTACAGGGACAGAATCCGTTCAACTGAGAAAGCAGCTGGTTATTTAAAACATGCTGCTGTCTAGTGGTTACCCAAGGACAGGATATGTTGGGATAGGAACCAGAAAGTCAGCAAACCAAGCCACTCCCTGTTAGCGCGGTGAGAGTCTGCCTGGCTGAGCTGTCTGTCAGTGGGCCTGTGCAGGCTGGATCCCTTTGCTTTGAGCAGGCCAGCAGTTTCCAAGAACAAGAGTAGTGCAGGCTTGCCAAGCACACTTTCTGACTTTTTTTTTTTTTTTTAACATTTTTAGTTAGTGCTTTATTTAAAGATTTTTAACATGAAAAAGAAGATACTCAAGTACAGATTACATTATGATAACCAAGGCAGTATTCCACATGATAAAAATCAAAACAAATTTATGAAGTACATATACTGGCATTGAACAAGATACTTGAAATTTAATCCAGACTTCATATGCATAAAATGATCTCACTACAGGCTTATGCAAAATAAATTATTTCCTAGAACACGAAAGTGCCAACCACTCTGATTGTAAACTGCCTTATTCCCCAGGTGAATATTTTGAGAGACCTATATCATAGGAAAAGAATCGACATGACATGTAAAGGCTGCAGAAAAAACAGGATACAGTCAAAAACGTATTTGTGATGCAATTTTCCATAAAATGTGACCAGTCAATCTTACCATATGTAAATTTTAAAAACAAAAGCCCATCCTGAATAATGGTTAAAACCTGATTGAAAAGAAATGCTCATCTATCTTTGCTAGAAAATGGGTGAGACTCTCTTGAGAGGAGCAACGAAGATATTTCACAAAGTCATTCATTTAAAATTTGTTTAAAAATGTTCATGAAGTTGTAAATTGCTGCTGATGGCATCTTGCAATATTATACCATGAACATACTTCCTACTATGTTAGTGCTGGAAGGACTGGAGGACTGGAGGGCAAAGAATAACTTGAAGAAGGTGCTTCTCAAAATGAGGTCCGGAAGCCCAAAAGAATTCTAACGTGGGCTCAGTAATAATCGTGTTCAACAAACTGTCCTGTGTGGTTATTCTACAATCTGAAATGCCATGTGGGAAAGAACAACACTGAAAAGCAAGATCATAAATATATTTCTGACATGCTAGAATTCCCTATTAGTTTATGTTGTGGTACTGATTTCTGTTTTAAAACAAGTTCTAGCCATGAAGAGAAATGTATATGCTTTAGGAATGAACATACGAATGTCTATAAATATTTTCCTTTGATATGGTCATTATGTTCATACTTAGTTATTTGAAGAAAAGATAATATATGACCGTAAGTGCTATCTTGAGCATCCTCACACATCAGTAGAAGAAAGTGAGCACACACTAGGGTCTTCAGTGTTTCCCGAGGTGAAGAGAAGAGTCAAATCCTCAGGTCCAGCTATGCCATCGTCGGAGTGCAGGCAGGAAGGCTTGGCCTGACCATAGTCCCAATTATGCAGTTATATTTCCTAAGTAGGACTACTTCCCACAAACCCCGGGATGTGATCCCACTTCCTTAACTAATGTCTCCAAAAAGAACTTGGAACCCTGGTTACCAGGCATCAAAATCCAGTGCCAGCATCTCCCGAGCTCACTCGACCGAGTCGTCCCACGTGCTGTGATGCACCAGGGCAGAACTGACCTTCTGACCTTTTATAAAGATGATGAACACAAAGTCTAGAGCCAGAGAGCCTGTGTCACAATCCCACTTTACCACTTCCCAGCTGTGTGACCTTAGGCCAATCACTTAGCCACTCTGTGCTCAGTTTCCCCTACTACAGTGTGAGGTTGCTCAAGACAGTCTTGTGGCGCAGTGTTGTGATAAGGATTAAATGTATTAGCATGTCATATGTAAGCTCTGAGAGTGGTGGCTGGCCAACAGGAAAGTGTTGGCTATTATTTTTGTCAGGGTGTGATGAGAGAAGGAGAAGATTAGAAGAGATTACAGTTGCAGAATTTTGACAGTGAAGGAAAGGGGAGAATTATTAGTCGTTTTAGGAGAAATTGGTACAGACGAGGGATGTGTTGAGACACAGGGAGGGTTGACACTTTTATTGGTTCAGAGAGCAGAGCCAGGAGTAGAGCCCCCGATGAACAGGGGGGACTGGAGGACAGATGGGGCAGAGTTGCAGAGGATCTGAAAGGTGAGGCTTCGGCAGCAGAGACGGAGGAGCGAGAGGGGGGCTTTGGACAGGAGCAGCAGGCGGGGCTTTGGACAGGAGAAAATTCACAGCAAAAGGCCCTGCGCATTGCTGTGAGGGAACTGGCAACGGCTGCTGCCAAACATGAAGGTCAAGGGCTTGTTTGGGGACCTAGGGGAACCAAGAAGTCTTCACAAGAATTTCGCTGCTCTTCGTGCATGAAATTAAAAGATGAAGGAGCACTAATACCTCCCTCTGTCCTCCATCTCCAGTGGCGTCTCTCTCACCGTCCTGACACATTCGACCCTCTTGCCTGTCTGAAGCCCCTGCTTGAATGTGGCCCTTATGGAGTCACAAGTCCTGTGGGTCGTTCATGATCTTGCTTAGCTCTAAGTGCAGTTAGAAGAAAGGTACCCTCCTTGGGTGAAGACAACTCAGAGGCATGGAGTGTTTTCATAATCTGCAGAAAAATGCTCTCTGCTTGCCAAGCTCTCCTTCTGTGAAATTAAAAAATGTCAAAAAAAAAAAAAATCACAGGCAAACACTACCAAAGGCCAGAGTGAAGGACTGGGGTGTGGGGGGGGAATTTCATTCCTTTTTATTTTCCCATTGGGGGCTCGTGGCTGAGCATGGCGGTCACAGTTGCAGGGTACACAGCTCTGGTCCTGCATATTTTTGTTTCTCCTCATATGTTACATAGCACTTACTGCGAAGGAAATGCTTAAAAGAACTGTTGAGTAAATAAACAAATTATGTTGATATAGTGAATTATGTATAGAACCAACCAGGGATGGGAAAGACATAAATAATTCTTCACCATACTTTAAGCATTTAAAACATGGTTTTTGAGTGAATGGATGAATGAAATAGATGGTACTGCCGACGCAGCCGGGGCTGGGAAGAATGGATGTTTTCTACTGAAGGTCTCCCGTCTCATTTTCATGAACAAGCCTGACTGTCTTGTGCGCAGAGCTGCCAGAGTCACAGGCTGCAGGTCAGCAGCGACATGGAGGAGAAGCCAGGGCCTGGATTTTTATCTGGTCATCTTCAAAACCTCTAGGGCTGTTCCCAGAAGGAATCCCTTAAAGGTGTTTCCCCAAGACTCTGCCAAACCCTAAACCGGACATCTTCTGGGATGATTGCCTATTGGCCGCTGAGGTGCTCTGGGGTTACTCTGGGTACAGGGCGATCAGATGTTTAGTCTGAGCACTCTGGGAGGCTGAGACAGGGCTGCAGGTTTACACTCAGCTGGGAACTTAGAGAGACCTTGTCTAAAAAAAAAAAAAAAAAAATGACAAGGGCTGGGGATGTAGCTCAGAGTGAAGGCTGTGGGTTCTTCCCCGGTATTTGTTGGGGTGGGAAGAAAAGCATCAGAGTTAGGTGTCTTCTCCCCTGGAAGCATCAGTACAGCTTGGGGCGCAGGGTTTCCTCCCTCGCTACTGTCGAAGGCTGGGAAGTCCTCGTCGGAGAACTTTCTGGTAAGACTCTGGTCTTGAATTGGTGTCCGTTAATAGTGATCATCCTTTATCTGCCAACTTGGCTAAGGACCTGCTGACTGAGCAAAGGCCCGGCCTCCCCGCCCACAACTGCTTGCTGTGATCCTTGGCTCAGCCCGAGGTCCACCCCAGTATCTACCTGGACAGTCCCTCACTGACTCCTTCCCCTCAGCTCCCCATGCAGCTCCACCTCCCTCAGTGCCCCAGACAACCAGTGTTGCCTCCTTGCAGCAGTTGTTCCTGTTTTCCAGGTTCTGTGGACTTTGTCTTTAACCTGCACGTCCCAAGGACAAAGACCACAGTTCGTTTCACTTCGAGTTTCTCTCATGTTCCCGCACTGTACTGCCCACCCCAGTGCAGTGCAGGTCCACAGTAGATGTCCAATAAGTGACTACCTGTTATACACAGAAGCTAAGGTCTTCTTCTCATTCTGCTAAGATACATACGAGTTGCCTTGTCTCTGCTTAGCACAGCCTTTTCTTAGCACACACACTTGTAGTTTAAAAGCAGTTTCACAAGATATTTTCTACTTCTTTCAAAATCCCGAAGTTCCAGAGACTGGGTTATAGTTGAGTGGTAAAGTGTGTGCTTTGCATGTGCAAGGCCCTTGGCTTAATCCCCAGCCCTGAAAAAAAAAAGCACACAAAATACTTAAGTCCTTGCAATTATTTTGGAAGAAGTTAGTGCCAGTTTCCTGTGAAGCATCTGATACTCCCAAACCCTCTACACTGTAACTACTGCTTGGGGAAACTTTCGTACTGGCCTCTGAACAAGACAGGACTTCTTCCCCATAGTGCTCTGGTCCAGAGACATATCAGCACTGAAAACTGTGTGGAAAGGAGCAGGTTTCTGGTGATTGGTGATCAAAGCTTATCCCTAACCAGGACAAATTCAGTGCTACATCTTTGTATTTCAGTTTTCTATCTTTGTACTTCACCTGTCAAATTGTATAATGATATCTGTAGAACTTAGCTACTGCACTTGTGATTTTAAAATATCTAAACTTATGAAAATGCACCAAAAAGTGCAAGGTAAGTTGTAAATACAAGAGATTCTATTTCTGCCAGTGCAGAAATTCTGTCTTTAGTCTTGACACTGTATGTCTTAACTGCAGAGTGCTCTCTGTGGGCTGTGCTGCTGCTGCTGCTGCTATGTGTGTGTGTGTGTGTGTGTGTGTAAGTACATACACCCAGGGGCCCTTTAAACACTGTATCTTTTTATCTCTGTGTGTCTATTTATATACCAGCACAGATTTAAAAAATCTGTACATGTCAGGTATATCATATGGATTCATTTCTATGTCTAGGTTTACTTAGGTGACCTTATGGTCTGTCTTGAACACAGCTGGCTAAATAACACACATTTATTAAAAAGAATAATAAATATAGATTCTTGTATACCACAGGTCATATCCTGTCCCTTTGAAGCCAAATGTGCACATTCTGACAAAGTCCAACTTAATAGCCTTTTAGGGGAGTGTTAGCCCTGTGTCTCTATCTTAGTTACTTTTTTTTTGTTGCTGAGACAAACTACCCAACACCCAAGGTTAAAAGAGGAAAGGTTTATTTCACCTTACAGTACAGGTTTCAGTCTGCAGTCAGGTAGTTGTAAGGCTGGGCAGCACAGCAGAGAGGCACTATAGAGGAGAAACAGTGCATGGTATGGCAGGCAGGAAGCAGGGAGCAGCAAGTAGCAAAGCAGCAGCAGCAGAAGCAAACCTCCCTTTCCATTTTGTCCCATGTAGGCCACCGTCATTTTGGATGATGCTACCCAGAACTATGCTAATTCATACCAGTGGACTAATATACTGCACACATCTGCAATCTCAGTTTTACATGCCCTAGATCTGCCAGCTCCAAAAAGCTCCACCTTTGAGCACATAAGGCTTGGTGGGGGGCATCTAGATTCAAGCCATAACAACCTCTATCCCCAACATTTTGGAAGAATTTCTTCCTTAAGGCTTTGATTTTGAATTAATATCCATCATTTGGCACTAATTATTGCAACTCAATTTTTTAGAGACCTTTTTTATATCATCTTTTATGAAAGATGATTATTCACCAACTCTAGAAAGCTTCTGTGCTTTGGAGGAAATTGTTATTCCAGGATGAGATGACTGGAACTGGGTGATAGAATAAAAGGAGGAAGAAAACAAAGGTACAAGCTCAATGGAACAGGTTTATTTCAGAACAAACTGAGAGAGACTCAAAAAAAAAATAGATCCTCTCATACCTGCTAGGAGGTCTTTTAAAGGATCACGAGGGGGCAGTTCAGTAAAAAGGGGTCATAGCTACCTGCAAGAACAAGGCTTGAGAAAGTACAAGTGGTTGCCCAATGATGAAGCTTGAGAACCTGCAGAGTAGTGGTTGCTATTAATAGCAGGGCTGATAATGATGTGAATCTCCAGGTGCAGCTGTGCCTGGGGTGGAGGTTTTAAGTGGTTTCTTTCCAGCATAGGGTGGCAGCAGTAGGCTTCCTTTGCTGGGTTCTCCATGAAAAACACAGACTACACATTTCTGAGCGGCTCAAGTGCACTGTGTATGACCTATAAGTAACACAGCCTGGTGTCAAACAAAGGAGATCCCATTTCTCATAACTGATTGCATTTGATGTGAGAATAACAGACCAGTCCTTGACCCCAATTAATGAAATTGCCAGTGGCTATTGACAGACATTAGCCCAGTGTCTGTGATATGATTGTATGACCTCATTAATTCAGACTTCATTAATTTAGAATTTGGGTTCCTTTAGAGAAAGCTATCCTTTAGGTTTATCTTACTATAGACTAGATTCTGCTGCTGGAATTAGGAGTGTGAAAAGTTGTACAGGGGACACATTTAACCTAAGCATAGTTTAAGCAAGAAGAGCTACTGCCACGGATACTCTTCTGGTTTGTATTTGAATTTACCTAAGAGTGCATGGGTGTGGGGTGGACACAGCAGTGCTGCATGAAGACAGTAACCAAAAAGCTGTCCGAGCCATGGTTCTTCTTTGTCCCCTGTGCTACGTGGTTTCTTATTTATGGCACCTCTGTTTCTTTCTGCCATCTGCTCCGTTTTCTTTACTAACAATTCCTCTGCATGCCTACGGACTTTTGGGCCTGAAGACTTCAATCTATACATGTATATTGTGTTCTTCTTTACTACAAACACCAACTTCCCATTCTCCCAGTGTTATCTTTCTCAAATCTCCTGTAAGACAACTGTCTTTTAAGGAAAGTGACATACAATTTATATTGCTGGTCAGATAACTGTGATAACCTTTGGTCCAAACCTTTACTGAGATGGGGCAGAGCCACACTATCTAGGCAGGGAATTGTCCCTTAGGACCCGGCATGCTATGAATCCGGTTGTTGACTGTGTTAAGAGAAAGGAGGCCTTGGCCCACATGGAGAGGACTTCCAGCATGCTGCAGCAGTGCACACATAAGACACAATATGACCCTCTCACTCGGGACCTGGTGCTGTATAGGCACAGAGTGTTCACATTGGCTGGGAAGACAAGGACCACTGAGGCCCAAGGTGGCTCCTACTGCCTATATATGTTGCACTTGTCCAGTGATGAGTCCTCAGCCCTTTTCTCTCCTATAGCTTCCTGATGATTAGACATCTTCCTCCAAGTCCAGAGCTCCAGAAAGCCTTATGATGACTCTAAAATCTGAGTTTCCAGCTCGACTTTTCTCATGCAGTTTTCTTATAGATAGCTGCTTTTTCCACAAGCATCCAAAATCCACAAGTGTAAGTGAAAACTATTATTTTTTTCTTAAATGCTTCCTATATTTCCCAGCTTCCTGAATTTCCACTTGAGTGACTATCTAAAGCTCTTCTCTCATCTAAGTCTAAAAATCATAATAGTTGTGAGTCTTCTCTTTCTATCTACCAGTCAGATCCATTCAGTTACTACATTGTACTGGTTTTCCAGGTTCTTTTTTTTAAGGTTTTTTGAGACAGGGTCTCACTTTGTGGTTCAGGCTGGCCTTGAGCTCAGCCTCAAACTCACATCACAGCAATCCTCCTGCCTCTGCCTCCCGAGTGCTGGGATTACAGGCGTGAGCCACCACGCCCGGCACTGTGGTATGTTGTACTGGTTGCTACTGGGCGTGAGTCTCCACATCCAGTATTGTATGTGGTTACTGGGGAATCGAACCCAGGCCCTTGCACTTGCAAAACAGGTGCTGGAACCACTGAGCTAACTCCCCAGCCCTTTTTTTTTTTTTTAAAAAAATTGAAATCTTTACTGGTACATTACATATATGCATCATGATTGCACTCCATAATGGGGATTTGTACTAGTACAAGA
>PVIR01020224.1:0-30744 GCA_004026965.1 Petromus typicus
AAAAAAAAAATATATATATATATAGTCCCCGACTTATGATAGAGTCATACTCTAGTAGACTCGTTTTGAAAATATCATTTAATTGAAGGTTCATTGAATTATTCATTGGAGTATTCATTGAATACTCCTAATTACTGTCATACCCATGTTTCCATTTCTGTGACAAAATGCCTGAGATCATCCACTTGGAGGAAAGGTTAATTTTGGTTCACAGTTTCTAAGGTTTCAGATCGTAGGGCTTGGCCCTATTGCTTCAGACCTGTGATAGCACAGTACGTCATGGCGGTACACACTGTAGAGAAGGACTTTTCGCCTCCTGCTGGCCAGGAAGTAAAAAGCAAGACAGCAGGGTCTAGAGTCTCAATGTCCTTTTCAAGTGCATGCTGCTCCCAGTGACCTACCTTCTTCTACTTTCCATCTGCTAAAGTTTCACCACCTCTCAGCAGCACCGGGGAGAAAGGATCAAGTCTTCCACCAAATGGCCTTTGGATGATATTTGAGATACAAACCATAACATCTACCTAATATGAGAACTTAATGGTGTAGTAGCCCGGGAGTAGTGTTGTTTACTCTTCTGATGGTGTGGCTGCTGAACTGTGGCTCACGACCACTGCCCAGTGTTTTTAGAGAGTATCTGTGGTCGACGGTTAGGGAAAAGATTAAAATTGAAAGCATATTTTTTTTACTGAGTGTATATCAATGTTGCATCATCATAGAGTCAAAATTATTTGTAATTTGAACCATCATACATCAGGGACCATAGGTAAAAAAGAAAAGTTTAACAAATAAGAAGTCAAATACCAACTAACAAAAGTTTTAGAAAAAAATTATAGGAGAAGAAATAATTTTTAAACATTTTTCGATACAAAGAAAGCTTTCTGATCACTTATGCTGAGTAAGAAAATTTTAAAAGCTACTTAGATCTAGTTAAATTATGATGAATTTTCAGATAAGAAATGAAATCTTAAATCCCTTCAGAAAATAATAAATCATTTACAAAGAAATAAGAATCAGACTCATCAGAGAAAGTTAGATGTTACGAGAGAAATATCTGACAACTTTCTAAGGGGAAATGATTCTGAATCTAAAATTCAAATAGCGATGAAGTTTGAAGGCAGAATAAAGACACTGCTATATGAAACAACTTGAAAATTCAGCTAATAAACATAAGCACGCTTTATACGGGTAGTTCCATGTGGTATTTCAGCACAAGGCAAACTGGATTGGAAAAGGAGATGTAGGTGCATTCAACAAACACAGGCAGCTCAACCAGGTCGTGAGTTTGGAGGAGAAAACCATTCAGAAAGTAGAAGCGGTGCTAAACGGCTTTCACAGTTTTGATACTACAGGATTCCGCTTCGTTTGTTATGGCATCAGATACACACTGATTCTTCGGGACCTGCTGTTTACAAAGTCAGAAGCGTGTTGGTTATTGGTTATCTGTGCTTAGAAGTAACCAGTGAACGAATGACATTGCCTTGTTTTTCCAACAACGGAAGGGGTGCGGTGATTCTCAGCCTGTAAATGTGCTTCATTAAGATAATGAGGAGCGTGGGAGGGCGAGGCAGAAAGACACATGGTGATTTCCTTTTCTTTCACAGCTACCAGCCTAGAATTGATAAACTGGATGGAGAGGATTTAGCGAATCTTTAAAATTGGTAATGGCTAATTTTGAATGAGGAATTAAGAACAGAAACCTTGAGTAGTAATTATTACTAGAAACAGAGACTGGTCTTGTGTGATTAGTGAGGAAACTTTTGTAAACATATGAATTTCGATTTTTTTCTTTTACCCACATATATGTCTTCTAATATCTAAGCTTGTATGTTTTTCTTGACTTTTATGTTATACTTAATATACTTAGATTGCATAGTACTGTTTTAATGACTAGGTTCACATTATTCCTTCTTTGAAATGCATACCTTTAAAAAAATTCTGAGAAGTGTCTTTTTTCAATTTTGGGAAATTCTTTACCATTATCGTTTTCTATTTTGTCTCTCTCTTACCTCATAATCTTACCATATTAAAAATGACCATCATACTATGTTTATATCTATTCTTTCTCCCATATCTATTTATACTTTTACATTTTATTTTTTTATCTCTTTGTCCTATAAGTTGACATGTCCATGGGTGTTTTAGTTTCATAACTTTTCTGTTAGATGAGTTTTCTTTGTTTCAATAACTGTTTTTAAAATATTCCTCTTTTTTGTTCTTCTACAAAGTAATCTTTTTTCTTTTACAATATAGTTACTCTAGGAATGCTATTTATAACTTTTTCTTACATTAATTTAACAGTCTCTTGGATTGCTTCATTATTTGTGACTCTGTCATTGTTTTTCATACTAGCATTCATGCTAGTGATTTCCATGTGTATCTTGTGCTTTGGGGTTGTGAACTCATCCTGAGAGTGAATTGGATCCCACGGAGTGCTGCCATAGCCCTGTGCTGTAAAGACATTCCCACTGGAAGTTGACGTTTGTCAGGGGGTTTGTGGATTTTGTGAGTTCTAGAGTAATTTTACAATAGTTTTTCTCTGCTTAAAACTTTATCATCAAATGGGTACTGTATATTTCAGAGCCACTCTTTTTAAGAATGATCATGTTTCTTCCAATATTATTGCTCAATAATAACTGAGTGATTATAAAACTAAAATTTTCAGAAGAAAGTAGGTGAGGAACATCTAATAACATAAACATTTGTGGAATTTTTTTTTTTCCAGAAAACACAAAGCCAGTCGACCTCTTTCCATTCTAGATAACTGAGGTCCCAAAACCTTAAATCACTTGTGCTGAGTCCCGGTGAGATAAAGCAGAGCCAAAACACATTTGAATTTGACATTGGTCGTAACTGCTGCAGATTCAAAGGGAGACCTGTGCTTCTGATTTCTGCTCTTCTTACCTTTGATTTCAAGATCTCAGTACCGAGAAAGTGACTTCCTAGTCTTCCTAGTCTTGAGTTCCTAATCTTCCTAGTCTTCTCACCCTGTAAAGGGGTTGCCTATTCTGTGCTGCGTATTTTCAAACATTTTACTGATTTTTTTTTAGGTTTTTGGAGACAGGGTCTCGCTTTGTGGTTCAGGCTGGCCCTGAGCTCAGCCTCAAACTCACATCACAATCCTCCAGCCTCTACCTCCCGAGTGCTGGGATTACAGGCGTGAGCCACCACGCCCGGCACTGTGGTATGTGGTACTGGTTGCTGCTGGGTGTGGGTCTCCACACCCAGTATTGTTATGTGGTTACCGGGGAATCGAACCCGGGTCCTTGCGCTTGCGAGACAGGCGCCGGAACCACCGAGCTAACTCCCCGGCCCACATTTTACTGATTTTAATTATTTTACTCACAATTAAATTAAGGCAGTAATTGTCTTCCCAGTTATCTTAGCAGATCTTCTTTTATCAGTAGTTTATGTCTCTGTCTCCCTTTCTTTTAAACCGTGCAGTCCACTTACAAATACCTAAATCTTCATGGTGATTTTTTTATTGCTGTGCTTTAAGATTTTTTTTTTCATACCATAGTAAATAGCAAAGCATCTGCCATGTTCATCATGCATAAGCACTTTACAAAATACCTACTAGATAAGCACTGATTAGTAATTTTTTATCTTCTCTCCCACTTTTCATTGTTTGTGTTGGGCAAAGGAAACATTCATGATGTATTTACATGAAATTTTCAGGAACTGACTTCCTTTCCATGATTTAGAGAAAGCGTACACAAAGTAGATGATTCATATTCATCGATCTAATTTAAAGAAAATTATAATGATTTATTTGTGTTCTGTTTGCAGAACAGAGTGTTCCGAACGTCAACACAAGTGGAAGAGCCCGAGGCCAAAGGTGCAGTGTATTATTCACAGTGACGGAGCACGTGTGGACACGAAAGCGCTGACAGGTCAAATGGATCCCGTGGAACTGAGAAATGTCAACAGTGAACCTGATGATGAGAGCAGCAGTGGAGAGAGTGTTCAAGACAGCTACACGGGGCTGGGAAAGTCAGAAAAGGCAGCCATGAGCAGGTAGGGGGTTATGAACAACCAGGTTGCATGGAAAAATGAGACAGACTCATGTACGTAGAAAGCGGGCCTCTCGTTGGTTTTCTACAGAAAGACAGCAGTGACACCGATGTTAATCCATGATCCTGTCATACTCCTGATGTCACACTTCTGTGTGACTGATCTAGAACTGAGATTACAGTGCTGTTGTGCCTCGACCGTGCAGCACAACCTTAGTCGTGTGAGCTTGTCACACCTTAGCCTTTTGTTTTATTCTTCCCTTGCTTCTTCTGCTTTTGACTGTCCTGAAATGTTGCCACATTGGCAAGGTGCTTTCATGATACTTTTCACTATCAAAGTGTCCTCTGAGGAAGTTCATTCAGAGCTATCCCCTTGGGGCCCCCACTCATATGCCATGTCCTCTGCCTGCCAAACTTTCCTACCGAGTTTCTGGTCACTATATCCGCTTTCTAGTCAACATCTTCTCTGATAACTAGTCTGAATTGTCTCATTTCTAAAATCAAACTTTCAATACCTAATCCTGACAGCACTATCAGTTCCTATCATTCTTTTCAAAACCTGTTCCTCTGCTAGTCTCTCCATTCTTGTGAAAAATACCAATCTCATTCAGCAATGCAATTAAATACCCATCCCATCCCCCAACTCACACAGTCAATGGCTGCCTGATTCCAGTTGGCCCTACCTTGTTAATATTTCATGTCTACCTCTTCTCATCCATTCTGTTGCCATCTTTTATTAGATCTCTAACCTGTCTCTCTTGTCTATGAGAACAACCCCAGTGTCTCTGCCTGTCTTATATTTTTCTTTCCTCTGTCTAATCCTGCACTTTTACAAGACTAATCATTTGTTATAGCAAATTAAGTCATGTTCCACCCTTGAACAATATTTTTTCATAAGTCCACATTAGCTTTTCTCTACACATTATACTGTACGTTGCTTATTATGTAAGACTCATCCATCTCCTTTTTAGACCCTCTTTGCCTTCCCTCATTGTGCTCCATCTGCCTGGAATCACCTGTTGTTTTCTGCTCTGTGTGTATCAATGCCTATTATTGTTTAAGAATCAGCTCATCAAGTCTCCTGGAAAGGCTTCTCTGTATGCTTCTACTTCCCTAGGTGGAAGTGGACACCACTCTATCGTGCTCCCTCTCCCTGTCCAGGTGGTCAAACCTCCAGTACCATAGTCAATAGCTTCTATGTCTTACCATATTTCACACATCGTATTTGCCCGGTGCACAGCAGATGCATCATAGTTATTTGATAAATAAGTTAATTTCCCACAAACCAGCATAGTAGAAGCACAAACTGTGTACAATTCAGAAAAGAAATTTGGACCAAAACAAGGTCCCAAGTACATATTATCCTCAAAAAGGGGCTTCATTTCATTCACATCATTCAGAAAAGGCCATTAAGGGAAAGCACTTTTTCACCCAAGTAGTTCTGGGTAGTAAACTTGAAGGTTGTGGAGGACGCTGAGATGTAACTCCCGGAAGTTTCTACGTGGAGCAGCTTTTAAGAAAACATTGTGGGTGCAAAAGCATTGAGCCTGCCACGTAGCTGCTTTGTCTTCTTTGAGCTTTAGTGCAAAGTGTAAAACAGCAAACCAGCATTACCTTTCTAGGGATTAAACGAGCACATGAAAAACTGAAGATAGTCAATAAATTCTTGTTCTTTCCCCCCATGTCATCACTAGTCCAAGTCTAAGGAATCTTTCGATTCTGAAAGAAATAGACACACGTATGAACTCTGCAGAGGTTGGCTGAGCTGATGGGGACATTGCCCCGAGAAGAGTCCTTGAGCAATTCCATTTGGCCCTGTGAAAGCCATATTGGAAGAGCAGGAATGCTTTTGTTAAGCTTTTTACAATGTCTCTGGATCACTCAGAAGGACTTGCCTTTGAACTCCTGGCTCAAACACAGGTCATCATTGTGCAATTTCATAATCACTTTTGAAAGATGGTTTTCATTTATGTTTGGTTTGGAATGAACCTCACATAAATTTTTTGGGAAACTCAACATACTGTATTTATTTGAGTTATTTTACTTATGTTTTAGTGTCTTCTGGGTTTGGTATCAAAACATTTAACACACAGAGACTATTTCTCGGGTATTTTATACAATCTTGGTGTCTTTGAGGGCTACAACTCTTATGCCAAAATAAGAGTATACAAATGGCCCACAGAAAAGATTATCTGCTTACTTCCAAATTCAAAAATTTAAAAATCAATCACGGAGTAAAATTCCCAGTTTATTGCTTGCTTTGAAAAGTAGAGTGTTGGCCATCCTTGAGCTGAAATTCCTCTTCTAAGTGACATTTCTGATATTTATAACACTTACTCTCATTTTATCTAGTTGTCTCAGTTTCCAACTTTTAACATCATGTACCTACCTTGTGTAGCAAGTATATTAACAACAGACAACTAAAATAAATCACAAAAAATGTATGGTGGGGATAGAAATGGAAGAAGTCAGCAAAGGAGAGCACTGTCCTCAGAAAAGGGGAGAATGCTGCGAAATGTTCTTGTGTATGCAGAGCTATCTGCCCCTTGAGTTCTAGAAAAGTGCATCAAGCTCGGTGGTTCTGTCCGCTCTTTCTACCTACACCTCACATTTCTATCTAATCTCAAAGATTAATACCTGCCATCCCTCTTCCTCACCAGTTTATTTTCAGGGTTAGCTCCTAATATGAAGACAATAGATAAATTTTCTATGATAATTCTTCTCCACTTTATTTCTAAGGGTTATTTTGAAGAACACTCTTTATTTTATCTGACACCGCAGTGCAAGAAATACCCTAAAAGTTACAATCCATCTAATTACAAAGCACTTTGGAGAAACATACATGCTTGAACATTTTCTGTAACAGGCTGTGTGGCACTTTGGTGGGTGAAAGTACAGTGCGGTCTGTCAGCCTCATTTGTCCAGCCTCTGGAAATGTGACTATCCTTCAGTCCACAGCCTCCAAGCTCCTGGCATGTAATTGCAGGAGCTACCAGCATAACAAACGGGCAGCATTAGGACAGATGAGGTATCTTTCAGCCTGTGGCCAAGGAGACAATGATTATGGCATTGTGTGGCTAGTGACACTGTACAGTCCCATCCTCCCTCAACTCTTTTACAAACTCATTGGTTTCTTTAATAATTTTCTTAGTTTAATCCACTGTCCAATAACCCATGTCTATTTTCAAGGTAATTAATACACACATACAGGCACAGACACACGTAAACACACACACACACACACACACACACACACACACACACACACACACACACACACACACACAAAACGAGCAACAATGAGGATTTAGCTCAGTGGTTCCAGCACCTGCCTTGCAAGCTCAAGGGCCCGGGTTCGATCCCCGGTAACCACATGCAACAAAGCCAAGTATGGTGACTCAGACCCACCAGCAATCAGTACCACATATCACAATGCTGGGCGTGGTGACTCATGCCTTTGATCCCTGCACTCGGGAAGCAGAGGCAGGATTGTTGAGTTTGAGGCTGAGTTCATGACCAGCCTGAATTACAAAGCAAGACTCTGTCTCAAAAAAACCCAAAAAACTCAGCAACAGCAAAAACCCAAATCAAACCAAATACAACACAAAGCTACCAGTTAACTGTTTCCTCTAAGAACTATGTAGATAAGCAGAGCTAAAAGAAAAAAAGAAAATACTGGTACAGGCCCTTGCCTCGCACTGTCTCATGCACGGAAGACCATGGACTTGGAGTTTTTCAGCCACAGTTGCTTCATCTTTAGAGAAAGAGTGAAAATGTCCCCCTCACAAGGATGTTTTGGGCCTGGAATGCGATGAGGATCACAGGCATTTAACAGATATTTGTTAAATTAATAAAAATTAATGATGGCCTGGAAGTAGGTAGAAAACTCAGAATCAGGAGCCGGTACCCTTTCGGCGGAAGGATTCTAAGTGGAAACACAATTAGTTCCAATTCACCTCTTCTGTACATTGTTTCTTTGGAGAAGTGTCGCATAAACAATTTTGCAACTGAAAATACTATTTCTTTCCTTTCTAAAACCCTCCCAGAGTTAATTTATAAATGGAGCGCAGTGCTTGTCGGAAAGGGACACTAGTGTGAAGAAGGAGAAGAAAGATATTGTAGGTGTGTTCTCCCTTAGCTTGGTTTTTGCTTTCCTTGTGGAGCTACTTAGGTCACCTGAAACACAGACTTAATTTAGAGCATCTCACTTCGATGCTTTTCCTGTCTAATTTTCCTTTTATGTGTGTGTTCAGTCAGTTTGCTAATGAAGATACGGAAAGCCAGAAGTTCCTGACAAATGGATTTTTGGGAAAGAAGAAGCTGGCTGATTATGATGATGAACATGTAAGTGAATCTCGGTTGTCAGGCAGTGGACAGGCCTGAAGGTGTCTGATTTACGTGGGTCTCTGGGGGAGACAGTGTGACTGAAATTTTCCAAGCCTTGATCAGCACATTCTCTGTTTATTCAGGCCCTTACTGGAATAAGGGCTTGTTTTTCCTGTTCGCCATATGGCTGCATAAATCATTTATGAAATGTATTTTTTTTTTGAGAAATCATTCTAACCCACCTGCGGTCCTCAGTCATACATGTTTGACCTTCTTTATATTGCTCCATCTGTATTTTTTAATTGTTTTTATGGAGATCTGTGCAGAGACTAAGTAGTACATTCCACTGAAAAATTATACATTTTTATTGAAGGTGATTAATGATTTTCACTTTCTGTGATTTTATCTTAGTCTTTAGTTTGTGGACTGTAATGTCATTCGGGAGAGATAATGTGAGAAAAAGAACAATTCAACAGAATATTAGTCTTTCAGCAAGTGTTTGCTCATAATGTGTCCCTGTTCTTCAAGCACCCTGGAACTACTTCCTTTGGAATGTCTTCATTCAACTTGAGCAACGCCATCATGGGAAGTGGAATCTTAGGCCTATCGTACGCCATGGCCAACACTGGAATCATACTTTTCATGTAAGCGAACACATATATCTACGTTTGGACATAGTGTGAAGTGTGATCTTTGTGACCAGGAAGAACTTGAGAAAGTATTAGAAAATCTTCCTTCTAAGTAAACCAGGAAACTGAGGAATAGCTACAGCAGACTAATAGGGATACTTCTTCGCCCAACCATCTCTAGTCAAATGGCAGAAATTTTGTGTGCCCGACCACCCAAAGTGCTGGAGCAGCCCTACCTACCCACAAAAACTGTCCTGTGAAGTGCCTCATTGTTTAACAGATTCTTAAAATAACAGTTTTAGTAGTCAAAAAGATCTTCAAGTCTGACTTTAAAATACTCTTCAGGAAAAGACCTCATCTGAAGCCAGATCCAAGTTCCCTGCATGCCGTGGGCCATTCCCTTGCCCCTGTGGACTAGATGCAGGGAACAGAGTAGCCTTCATTCCATCCCTTGAAGGCGCCAGATTCCCTCACCATGGGGCTTTGCACGTGGTCTTGGAACCCTCTTTCCTTCCTTTGTCTAGTTCAGTCTGCAGAAGCACAACTCAGCCTCTCCTTAGTGCTGCCTTCTCTGACTTCTATGACTGGAACAAATCTATGAGACACAGTTTTAATATTCTAGTGCATTTTTCCAAAGCCCTGACTATCTCCCTTGTTAGAGTATAAGCACCAGAGAATTTTGTTTATGTCTTACCACATGGCTCTTACCCCAAGACGTGGCACTGTGTTTGACACAGTCACTCAGTAAGCTGAGTGATCAAAGCTTAATTCTAAACCAATTCTTTTCCATCAAATTTGATCAAATGCCATCGAAAGGCGAAAGCCTCAGGTTGCTGACCCACAGGATGAGGATCATAGACCATGACAACCAGACGTATGTGCAGAGTGCACAGCTTGGTATTGTTGGAGGCATAGTTGGCAGTAGCAGAAGAGTATTATTGAAGGTGAGTAATTACCTTCAGTAATACTTTACTCCTCACAAGAGTAAAGTCTAATGTTAGGCATGAACACGAACGTAGATCCTGGTTCTAACTGCAGTGCTAGACAGTTAAATAAATGCTCAAGAATGTCACATTCATATGATAAATGCATGCTTTTTATGTTGTGAACATCATGTGAGTAGATAATCACGTAACTGTTTGAGTGCTGAGGATCCAGACTACTTATCTTGCATAAGTGCTTTGATTGAACTCTTTTATGTATAATATTTTTAATTGAATGGATTTTATATCAACTTTACTTTTATAAGCCATGTTTGAAATAAACTAGCTTTTGATTATCTGAATGTAAATAGCTGGCAATGTGTTCATATATTTGTATGTTCCTGCAATGTTTACAGCCTGTAAACAAAAAACCCCTGCCTTCTCCATATTAATTATACATAACAGAATTATTCATGATGTCATAGAGCACTGATGAATACCAATGGAAGCACTTCCCCCAACCCTACAGCCCTAGATCATTATCACGGGAGGAGAATATTCCATTTGTCAAACGATGGCCTCATTCTAGGCCTATAAACATTTAGCAGATTAATTTGGCCAAAGCAATTAAATCACTAAACATAATAGAGTGTATTTTGCATGTTCAAACAGCATAGACTCCATTCAAGTATCTCCCTTAATTCACAGCAAGTAGCACAGTGTTTGATTGGATTCTCTTGAAGTATTTTCTACCAAAGCGAGTACATATTTAGAATACAGGGAGCACTTAATGATTTTTCTAAGAAACAAAAATAATATAAGTCATATATTCCTTAAAAACAGGTAAGTTTATAAGGCATACAGAAAATCCATTAATAAATAATGGATTGGAGAGTCTGGAAGACATTCTGTGGAAAATAGGATAAATAGGAAAATAGAATAGCCAGACTAGTTATACAATGTATAATTCATAGTCTAAATCTGCACCCAGAGCATTGATCGTTTTGAGTTGCGGGGAGGATGTTAGCGTATTCTTATCACACAAGATATTTTTTTAATTTCAAGTAGATCTCAGTATTGTCCTTTTCTTATTATGTAGATGCTTCCTCTTGTTTTGCACTGTAATTCCTTGTTTTGCAATCTAATCCTTGGTCTTGCTTCTTGGTTTTGTGCTCTGACTCCTGGTTTATGGAGGAATACTAATTAGCGTAAATATAAACTAAACACGCAAGCAGACATGTCCTGATGCCAGAAATTATTTTCTCTGAATATAAAAAAGGGATTTCTTGGCCCTTTTTGCTCTCTCTATGACACATACAGTTGCGTGATTCTCTGGGGGACAAAGTAACCTTGTCCTCTAATGTAGGATTCGCTGCATGCTTTGGTTTTTTAATTCTTAAATTCTAAATTAAGACTTAGGTTCTTGAATTCTCCAGTTCTAAATATTGATGCAAGGATGATGTGCATATACGTATGGGCATATACCCATATGCCGAGTTAAGTAGCTGTAGTATTTTATAACCCTGCCATGTACTGACAATTTGAGGTATAAGACAGATTCTAGAACTATGTAACCCTGAAAAATGCTAAGAACTTCAAGCAATAGGTTTAAACATGTGAAATTTAGAATCAGAGGGCAGGTTGGCTTTCTGGTGGTTACTTTCTGTCTTTGTTTTTTGTTTTGTGGTACCTGAGATCGAATTCAGGAACTTGTGCGGCGCCACTGAGCTAAGTCCCTAGACCAGGCGGCATTCAAAAAGAATTCCTCGTCTTCCCCCAAATCTGCACATTTTTAACAAGTTGATGATCAAAGAGACCAATGTAATCCTTTACTGTAACAGCTAATACGACGATGTCTCTCATTCCTTATAGACATTTTATTTTCTACTCTTTACTCCCTTTACAGAATCTTGCTGCTTGCTGTGGCACTATTATCACTCTATTCAGTCCACCTTTTACTAAAGACAGCCAAGGAAGGAGGTACGCTGCCCCTTAAGTCCAAGACATTCAATTTCGATTCTCATACGGGAGTATTTCAGCCCCGTCACTTTGTAACCTGAGGATGATTTTAGCCAGTTTCCCACCCCATCTCCTAACTGTCATAGCGTGGTCCGTCTCACGAGGTTTGTAGTTATTTGGGTGAGTGAGAGGCAGGAGTGAAAGTCGACTCACTCCATGTCAAGCCAAATAGAAAAAGATGTTTGGCGGGTGGTAGAAATCACTTTAACTTGCTGCATGCAGCTTGAATGAGTAAACCCCATTGCCTCTGGTTTAGGAAACATATCTCTTGCTTATTGGCTCTTGAGGTTGCACTTCTTGGGGCTTATCAATTCTCTGAACATTATATACAGGTTTGAAACTTAAGTGTAGCATTATATGATAGACATATTTAGTCATTAAATAATTCTCTAACAAAATTATTTTATCTTTCATTGTAGAGTCACTAATTTATGAAAAATTGGGAGAGAAGGCATTTGGATGGCCTGGAAAAATTGGTGCTTTTATTTCCATTACAATGCAGAACATTGGCGGTAAGGGGGCTGGCATTCATGGGCCCTGTGGACTTCTAAGGGAGCAGTCAATCAACAAGAAAACTGCATGGCAGCAAAGAAGCACTTTAAATATAGACAAATGTCTGCTTTATCATTTTCAGGTTTTAGAAATAAGCTTTCTTAGATTTGCTGTCATTCTTTAATTGAATGCAGCAATGTCTAGAAAGGTAATAATATGTAAAGCCTCTGAACTGAATAGAAGATAAAAACTTTCTTGATTTCTAATACCACGTGGCATTAAATCTTGCTTTTAAAAACTAAAGCTTGGGGGCCGAAGATTTATCTCAGTGGTTCCGGCGCCTGCCTTGCATGTGCCAGGGGCCCGGGTTCAGTCCCTGGTAACCACATACAACAATGCCAGGCGTGAAGACTCACACCCACCAGCAATCAGTACCACATACCACGGTCCCGGGTGTGGTGGCTCACGCCTGTTATCCCAGCACTTGTGAGACCCTGTCTCAAACAAAACAAAACAAAACACTAAAACTTTGAGGCCCATTTCTGTCACTTTCAGTATGAGAGATGTTTCAGATGAATGGTTGAGCCATGTCATACATTGGAAAAGTAGATGGGTGAGGGGGAGGCAAAGCCAAAGGCAGGGGCTCTTGAGGCCCCTGCACAGTGCTGTCCTACCAGACAGGGTCTTTAGAAGGTGTGCCAAGCAAATATCTGGCTATAGCTAAGAAGTAGTATCAACCACAGATTCCTTGGCTGTACAAGATTCTTATGATTCCTGGTAAATTACAATTTCCAGAGCAGAGCCTAGATATATGTATTTTAATAGTGTTCTGGACGATGCCTACCAGCTTCACGTAAGCTCAGTTGTGTCTCTGACCCTCATACAGCGCCTGGATCCGTTCTGAGGTGTTCCGCTGGCTGTATCTCCTGTGTGGTCCCCACTGTGTCCTCACACACCCACCCTGTCTTCCTCTTCTCCTACTCAGTCCCTCAACTAGCTGTTCCATTCTCAGTTCTTTCTTCTCTCTTTGAACACCACCAACAGCCATTCAGACTTCTGTGCCAGAAATCGGGGCATAAGCCTAAACTTTTCTTTTTCACTAATCTTGCGTATCCAGCCAAATATCAAATTTTACCCACTTGATCTCATCTCTCTCGAGTTTCTCTTCTCCTTTCATTCTCACAAACCAGTGGGCAGGTGATCAGTGTTTTCTTTTTTTTTTTTTTTTTTTTAAGGTTTTTTGGAGACAGGGTCTTGCTTTGTGGTTCAGGCTGGCCCTGAGCTCAGCCTCAAACTCACATCACAGGAATCCTCCTGCCTCTGCCTCCCGAGTGCTGGGATTACAGGCGTGAGCCACCACTCCTGGCACTGTGGTATGTGGTAGTACTGGTTGCTGCTGGACGTGAGTCTCCATGCCCAGTATGGTATGTGGTTACCGGGGAATCGAACCCGGGTCCTTGCGCTTGCAAGACAGGCTCCGGAACCACTGAGCTAACTCCCCGGCCCCAGGTGATCAGTGTTTGTACGAAGCCTATTGCAGTAGTCTTCTAACTGTTCTCCTTCCCTTTAGTTTTTCCTGTACCCATTTCCAGTTCATCTGTCAGATATATTTTCTCTCTGTGTCTCTCTCTCTGTCTCTGTCGCTCTGTCTCTCTCGGTCTCTCTCTCTCTCCTCACATGTGTATATGGAAAGCCTGTATATATAGGCTCTCTCTGGTTCTCAGATTTCTCTGGGCTCTCTTAGCCTTATTAGTATGTATGTTACTTTTTAACACTCCAAGTAAAGAATGAAATTTTGGAGTCTGCTGTACCTGACTTTGTGTCTATTTCTGTCATTCTCTTTGACCTTGAGAAAATCACTTTACTACTCAGTCTAATTTTTCCATCTAAGAAAATGAGAGTCTTGTTCTAACGTGACAAGGTCATTGTGAAGAACATAAGATGACATATGGCATGTAATACGCATTCAGAACCTGGTTCTCCACTTCAATATCCATGTCTCTGGAGACTCTGATTATTTTTAAATGGGCATTTGTATAATTGCAAAGCAAATATATGCTAATTGTGGATAATTAGAACATCAAAGAAATACATAAATCATCAAGGTGAGCTTGTGTAACTCACCCACAGAAACGCCACTCCAGGTTTCCATCTACACCAAAATTAACAACTATATCGATATTGTTAAAATTAGATCACCTTGGAATCTGACTTGAAGCTTTTTAAACAATAAACAGTAGGCCTTGAGTGTATTTGCATGCTCTTCTCTTTAATGGCATTCAAGCTTTCCATTATAAACGTGTTCTCATTGGTTTACCAAATCCTTCCTGACGAATAGTGGATTGTTTCTACTTCTTCACTATTACAAATAAGGCTGCTATTTAAAAAACTACAGAGATTTTGAAAAGAGGCAGCTCCTTTGCTAAACACATTAGAATTATCTACAATATCTGGAGTAGAGCAAATCCTTTAATAAATTTTTTTAAATTGAAATCTTTATTGGTATATTACATATACACATCATGATTGCACTCCATAATGAGAATTTGTACCAGTATATGACACAACTTAATTCTCATTTTTTCACATAGCCCTACCCACCCTACCACCCCAACCCCCTATATACATAAACTTTGTTTCTTTTCTTTTTTGTTATAATCTCATTTGTTTTCCCTCTTCACCCCATTTTGCTTTGAGTATTTTCTATCTCACAATATATAACATACATTCTAGAACTCATTTACATCTCTATTTTCTCATACCAGAGAAAAGATATGATATTTACACATCTGTGACCTATTTATGTCACTTATGAGGATGTCCTCAAGGTATATCCATTTAAGTATAAATGATTCAAACTTATCATTTTTATGGCAGAGTAATACTCCATTCTGTAGAAGAACCATGGCTGTTTTATCCAGTCTCCAGTTGATGGACATTTGAGTTGTTTCCAAGATTTAGCAATCACAAACTGAGCTGCTGTAAACATGGGCGCACATATGTCACTGTGATATGAATCTTTTAATTCTTGTGTGTATATACCTAGCAGAGAGATGGCCAGGTCAAATGGGACTTTAACCTGCCAAAGACTAAAGCTAGACCTAGCTCTTTCACCTTGTACTAAAATAAAATCAAAGTGGATTAGGGACCTAAATATTAAAACAGACACACTAAACCTGCTACAAAACAGGTTAGGTAAAATTCTTGAAGACATTGGTTTACTGAAAGATTTCATAAACAAATCCTCCATAGCACAAGAACTGATAGAAGAAATCGATAAATGGGATCTCATCCTATTGAAAGGTTTCTGCACAGCAAAAGAAACCGCCAGCAAAGCGAAAAGGCAACCAACAATATGGGAAAGAATCTTTACCAGCCGCTTCTCAGACAAAGGGTTACTATCTAGAAATATAAAGGGCTTAAAAAAATCAATCCACCCAAATTTAAAGACCCAGTTCAAAAATGGGCATCTGAAATGAACAGACACTTTTCAGAGGAAGAAATAAAAGCAGCTAAGAAGCATATGAAGAAATTTTCAACATCACTAGTCGTTTGAGAGATGCAAATGAAAACAACATTAAGATTTCATCTCACTCCACAAAGAATGGCTGCTATCTCAGAATTAGCCAGCAACAACTGTTGGCGAGGCTTCAGAGAAGAAGGAACCCATCTTCACTGTTGGTGGGAATGTAGACTTGTACAACCCCTGTGGAGATCAGTTTGGAAAATCCTTTAATAATCTTAACCCAGCTATCCATCTATAATGGGTAGTTGGTGATCAGATAAATGAAATCAAGTCATAGTTGATGTGAGTTTTTGGTTTTTTTTGTTTCACTGGTGTGTGTGTGTGTGTGTGTGTGTGTGTGTGTGTGTGTGTGTGTGTGTGTTAGGTGTCAAGCCCAGGGCTTCACACACTTGAGCATGCAGTCTCCTACTGTGTTCTAGCCCGCAGATTGTGTCATGTACCTACGTATGTATGTGTGTACGTGCTGGAGAACAGGCTCAGAGTCTTGTACTTGCCAGCAAGTGCTGTGTCTTCGTATGCTTAGATGTTCACAGTAACCCTGGGCTTGTCTCAGTCATCGGAGCAGATTTTGTGCACAAGCTTCCAAACCTCAAACAGACTGCTTCATGCTTAATTCAAACATTTAGACTCACCAAGGTTTATAGTATCAAGCAGTTCATAGGATCACCTCATAGTTGATCACATTTACTTGTTTTGATGACAGAAATGACCAGACTTAAGCATATTTTGTCCCAAACTCAATCTGTGTGCAGTCAGTAGTGCTGGTGGGCCAAAGTGTAGCCACTGTTATTCTTCTAAAATAGGAATAAACTATAAAGTCGGCTTTGTATCAGGCTATGCATGAGTAAGAAGCATCACTTTATGAAACTGAGATGCCATTTCATAACACCTGCCAGAATATGCTCACCTTGGTGGTTGTATACCACCATTTCCTTGGTGGTGGTATATACAATCACCTTGGTGATTGTAAATACTTGGCACAAAGGAAACCATGTATATTTCTTAGTTAAGCAACTCTGTATTTAGAACTCTTAATTTTTCACACCCCTAAAAATTTAACATTCACTATGGACATTTCAACATTAGCAAAATAATGTTGACATTTCTTAAACAGTTAAGAGTCATTTTGAATCTCAAAAACCAAATACATTTACAGTGGTGACATCACTCGAAATCAGCAATTAACAGTTCTAAATTTCTGGTCTGTTACCAGAGATCAAACTCAGGACCTTGGACCTATGAGACAGACACCAGAACCACTGAGCTAAATCCCCAGTCCCTTCTAAAACTGAAGAGTACTTCCCTGAAGTGGAAGAAATATCTCCTTCATGTGCTCTGTAAGATTCAGCTTTAGCTAGGGTTTTGTAAAGATTAACCAAACATTGTGTACCGAAGATGGGCCAGCCATCATATAAATCATTTCATATCAATATCAGTCAGCTGTGGCTTGAGGATAATATGAACCTTGTCACCTGATAGACCTTCTCAAATGACCAAGTGAAGTGATGTAAGAACCAAGTAATAAAGGAAACATTAACACCTTTATTTTACTTAAAGTTAAGGAGATATTTTAAAACTCTAAATAGTTCCATTTCTAACATAGATACCTCGTTATTTTATTTGTTTTGGTTTTTTTGTGGTGCTGAGGATTGAACCCATGATTTTGTACATGACAGACATGTTCTACCACTGAGCTATACCTCCAGCACTTTGTCTATCTTAAATGCCTGTTAGCAAAAATTCACAGAAGAATGTAGCACACACTTAAAGCTTTCATGTAAAATTTGTTAGTTTTTTTGTTTAGTTAAGCCTTCACCAGGCCTCATTAACAAATTAATATTGTACTTCACTGAATAGATGGAGCTGGGGAGGGAAGTCACATACAATTCTAAAATTATAGGCAAAGTTGTAATGTTATATACATAATACTCATTTTTCCTAGAGAGCTTATAGAATCCAGTAGATTTCAAAAACCAGGATCAAGACGTGGCCAGACAGACTAGAAGTCAGAGGAAATAACCAAGCATCTTAATTGATGAAGAGGAGGAGAAGCTGCCCTCTCTTGTACTCCTCTATGAATGCAGGAAAACTCCACTTTAAACAATCAGTGGTCTGAGATTTTGTGTCCCCCCCAAGGAATCCAGAGGACCAGATGTGTGTCCACCTGGAGAAAGCCAGAGTGGTAGGGGCCTACTCAGCTCTGCCCTGCAGTTCTACCCTCTCTTTGACCTAAGCCCTTTGTTGCTACCTGATTGTTGATCACAGGCACCTGTAATGTGGGATGTGATGTTTTACAACTAAATGCTGTATGTGTCATTAAGCTACTTTTCCATTTTAGCAATGTCAAGCTACCTCTTTATCATCAAATATGAACTACCTGAAGTAATCAGAGCCTTCATGGGACTTGAAGAAAATTCTGGGTATGTCCCCTGATCTCTTTTGGATATTAAGTGCCTCATTCTGCTTGATTTTTCTGGTCCTAACATCCTCATCTTTTCTCTCCTAGGGAGTGGTACCTTAATGGCAACTACCTCATCATATTTGTGTCTTTGGGAATTATCCTTCCACTTTCTCTTCTTAAAAATTTAGGTAAAGTCATTCTCTAAGTGAACATATTTTTATTTCATATTCAAATAGGTAAGCTGTTCGTGCATGTTGTATGCATCTTTCAAAATATTTCTGTTGACTTCTAGGTTACCTTGGTTACACCAGTGGATTTTCTCTTACTTGTATGGTGTTTTTTGTCAGTGTGGTAAGTGATTTGTTGACATGTAGCTCGGTGAGCATGAATTGCTTTCAGTGCCTCAGTTAGATCTCAAGCCACTTTATAAGTTTTTGTGTTTTAATTTGGAATGAGAAAAGAGTTATTATGAGTTTTAAAATAGTTGAGTTAAGATGTCAAGGCCACTGCTAAGGTTCTCTTCTGTGCACAGGGATGAATATTTGGAGAGAGGGCCAAGACAGCAATCCGGGGTTTAGAAATGAAGACGGCCAGAAGGGAAGCCTGTGGGCTGCACCCACACTCAGACGAATCAGCCATTTCATCTTCCATGTTTGGCCCAGTAAGAGAGGGCAACCATAGCAGAATTAAAGAAATTCCATTACTGCTCCCCCAAAAGGAAGTTTCTTGGAATATCATGGATGCTAAATTTATAAAGCACTTTCCTGCAAAAGCAGAAGAAGAGGGAAAACGTGATGACCCATGTCATCATTATCTTGAACTAAAGAAAATGACCACTTTTGTCTCAGAAGGGTGTGAAAAGCTTCCAGCAGACTCAGATAAAATTTGGATCTACTGACTCCTGCCCAGCCCTGTGGGCAGTGCTGCCAAGCATAGTTGCAGCTTCTCTCTTTGGACATAGGCTAGAGGAACTCTCCAAGGTCCATTAGTTTAAATACAACCTTTGGCTGAGTTCCCTCACCCTTACCTTATAAGCCACACATACAGATTTCGGTTTATTATTTTTTCTTCAAAAATTTGACTTTTTTTTTCTTTAAATGACTGGGTCTAGGTGATTTACAAGAAATTTCAAATACCTTGCCCTCTCCCTGTTCTGGATCACAATGCTGGAAATCTGACATTCAACAGCACACTTCCCATGCATGTGATAACTTTGCCAAATGACTCGGAGAACAGTGGTGTGAACTTCATGATGGATTATGCCCACCCAAATCCTGCAGGGCTGGATGAAAAACAGGCCAAAGGCTCTCTTCATGGCAGTGGAGTAGAGTTTGAAGCCCGTAATGACGACAAGTGTCAACCAAAATACTTTGTGTTCAACTCACGGGTAAGTGAGAGAACTGGGTTTCTCACGAGCTCGGTAATGTGGCCTCCGGGTTTTTATTTCATAAACTGAGATGGCCTAAGACTGCCATCTGTGTTGGAATGCTAAACATGTGGTGTTATCTTTGTTTTACAGACGGCCTATGCAATTCCTATCCTAGCATTTGCTTTTGTATGCCACCCTGAGGTCCTTCCCATCTACAGTGAACTTAAAGAGTAAGGCACCCATCATTTTAGCATCCTAATTCGCTTCAAAAACATGTTCATATGTTCAAAGGTGCTTTACAAGGAAGCACAGTTTATAGCTTTCTCTTCAGAGAAAGTTTGTATTACAGCCATTCAGCACTAATGTACTTTAACCAGCAAAGTAGGACTCAGCACATACACTACATTTCCTTATCTGCTTCCTGTCTCTTCTCCCTCAGCCATTATGGGTCAAGGCAGGGAGTCACGGTAGGTGGAAGAGGAGCCAATGGGTGTAATGATTTTGACAGGTATAAGGAATTTGAATATGAATTTGCGTTGGAAGAATTATATCAGCTGGGCATGGTGACTCACACCTGTAATACCAGCACTTGGGAGTCAGAGGCAGGAGGATTGTTGCAAGCTTGAGGCCAACCTGGACTACATAGTGAATTCAGGGTCAGCCTGAACTACAAAGTGCAACCCTGTCTCAAAAAACTTTAAAAAACAAAAAAGAATCAGTATCACCTGGGTTGGAGAGAAGACCAACACTTAGGATTAGGGTGGCCTTACCAAGCCACTGAGTAGTCCTTCATATAAGAGATGTACCAATATCTGGTCTTCATTGTCTTATCTCTACAGTGGAGACGCTGGCCAGCCAATCTTGTTTCTTCTCATTGGTGGTCTAGGATTCATTCATATTCTTTTTCTGTTGAGGTTATTGACATCTACGTGGGGACAGGGTGAATATATTGTTTTCCTCAAAACTGTAGCCGTTTTCCTCAAATTAGGTCCTCATATACTAATTCTCAGGTTTTTAAAGCAAGATATTAGCAATACATTTCTCCATAAGTTCTAATTTACCTCATAAAAATTTTGGAACACCTTGAATGATTTTAATGTCTTTGACTTTGAAGATCGAGTGTAGTATGTACTGCAGAAGCCCACTCAATGACTGGTGGGTGGGCGAGTACCCTCTAGAATGGTTTCCAGAATTTGTCCATGTAAAAGTCTCAAGTTTTCTAGTGGCCTGTACCTTCAGCAATAGTGCTTTGCTGGTTCTGGTAGTTTGTTTTTCTTATTAAGTTCATTTCATTGTGAAATGCAAAAGTTCTTTATCTTAGGAACCAGTTTGGTCTTTATGTCAGTTACATTAATTATTTAGTAGGCAGTTTTGTTTATTGACGTTTCCATAAAATGATTATTTCCAAGATTGAATGAATATAGAGTTTAAGCAAAAACGAAACAAACCTTCCTTCACTCTTTAGGAAAAACTTAAATCAGATTAAGTTTATGTGGTGGAAATGTAATTTCATAATTAGCAATAGGCACACATTCTTTCAATACTGTTTATTTGCAAATAATACTCTTCATATATCTAAAAAATTAATGTCAGTATTCTTTTTATTTTCAGTCGGTCCAGAAAGAAGATGCAGACAGTGTCAAATATCTCCATTACAGGGATGCTTGTCATGTACCTGCTAGCTGCCCTCTTTGGTTACCTCACATTCTATGGTAGGTTGCTCTGTCAGTCATTCGCTTTGCATGAATCCTGATAAGGCTATTAATTCACAGGTAAAATTCTTTGACTTCCCCCCTGTAAGTGGCATGATCTGTAAATGACACATACCCAGTTAACATGCTATCTTAGCTTTGTCAGTTGACCTAGGAAATGAACTCTGGGCCCATTGGGCTAGCAAGTTACTGTGAATTCACGTGCATTTTATTTTAAAATCTCTCAGATTTAGTTATTTTCCTTCAGAAATAGATGCAGTTTCTTTGGCTCGACCATTTCTTTGGCTGGTTGGGTCCATTTCAGGATAGAAGCAATGGGAATGAATCCAATTGCATTTGGTAAAGCACTTTTGATGAAATAAAATTAACGGTATTCTTGTGTTTGAACTTGCGTCCTTTTTTAATTTTTGAGATAGAATCTCATTATGCAGTTCAGGTTGGTCTTAAACACACTGTGTAGTCCAGCCTGGCCTTGAAATTGTGCAGGTCTCCTGCCTCAGCCTCCCCAGTGCTAGGACTGCATGTGTGTCACCACGCCCCGATGAACTTCCCTCATACTTATCAGTCCAGTTCATTCTGGCAGTTTGGAACATTAGATAAAACTTCAGATTTATCTTATTCTATTCTGTTATAGGAAGTGGTTCCCTAAGAGAAAGATATAGTAGAATTTCCTTTGATCTGGAACTATGCTACAAAAATGAAGAAACAACTACAAAAAAAAAAGCTGACAGTGGCCCCATATGATTATGTATTAAACATATTAAACATTTTCTGTCTGAAATCTTAATGGCACCCAAAAGGAGTATCATTATTATTTCTTCCATAAAATGTGGTCCTATAGATAAATGTCGCGGAATCAAATACAGCTCTGGTAGCATATGTTCACGTTAGTCATTGTGTCAGTGTTAGTCTCTGTAACTCTCTGGATTTCTTTTTCCTGGTACTAGGGATCGAACTTGACTTTGGAGTTGCAAGGCAGGTGCAGAGGCATTGAGCTAGATCCCCAGCGGGATTTTTTAAAAATTTACTTTATAAATTAAATTGACTGTGTGATGAATTGTGGGAGAAACAATATGGTGGTAGGTCATCATTTGCATAGGTTTATTTTCTGTTTGACTAAGATTTGACCTGTAACCAAGCATGCACCTTAGAGGGGGCATTAACTTACTGCTGGTTGTGGTTAATGAACATCAGCGTCAATAGCATGAATGCCATTTTTATCCCTTTTCACCTGACCTTGAGAAGAACAGTGGGAACATCAAGCAGCATCAGATTCCTTAAGTGTCTCTGTGGCATTTGCATCTCTGATTCTGAGCGAATGTGTTTTCAAGAACTGTTAACTGTTTGAATGACATTCTTTGGGAAAGTCTGTAGCTATCATACTGCTCATCCTTGCATGTTACTTACTCTAAAGAGTTCTAGAAAACAAAAGAAACCTGGAGAAAGCCCAGGAGTGTGTGTTTTAGTGCTGTAATGGAATCATAATTGTTAATCTTAAAAAATGTTGGAGATAACACGTCCTTGCGTTTCCATGATGGGCTTGGAGAAGTTGCATCAGGGTGTCTGGACAGATGAGGCCACAGATGAGGGTGGTGGGATGGGAAGATGGTGGGGCTGGGACCCTTCATCCTCTTCAGTAAGTCTGGTTGGTGATGCTTTTCTGGAGCAGAGATTGACTTATTACAAAACAAGTGACCTCAAGAAGTGCTCTAGCAGTTTTCTGTTAACTCCTCCAGCTTTGTTCATCTGAACAAAGTTCACAGAGCTGATAGTTCAGATGCAAGAACAAAAGTCTCTAGATTCCCAGACATGGGGGTCCCACCTGCCCTGTGTTCCCTCCATAAAGTGCTATGAGTGAGGCGTGCTGAAGGGGGCTCACC
This sequence comes from Petromus typicus, assembly GCA_004026965.1. Classification (NCBI taxonomy): domain Eukaryota; kingdom Metazoa; phylum Chordata; class Mammalia; order Rodentia; family Petromuridae; genus Petromus; species Petromus typicus. Next base: position 23,288 of record PVIR01020224.1, read on the forward strand.
AAGAGGACGGGTTCACTCTCTTCTTCCCCCTTGTAGGAGAAGTTGAAGATGAATTGCTTCACGCTTACAGCAAAGTGTACACATTTGACACTCCTCTTGTCATGGTCCGGCTGGCAGTCCTGGTGGCAGTGACATTAACTGTGCCCATTGTCCTATTCCCAGTAAGTACACAAATCTCCAGTGATACAAACCTGATTAGTACTATGTCTGATTTTATATGGTTTTCATTATAATCCAAGTTCACAATTGCAACAGCCAAGTACATTATTATTCTCAAATAGCACTTTGAATCCACTTAGAAGTAACCATTTAATATGTAGATATAATAAATATTGTAGGTGACATTTTTCAAATGGAAAAACATCATGATATTTATTTTTACATTGAAATTCAAATAGCAGAGCTTGAACTGCTACCTTTTGGACTAGGAAAAGTGAATAAGAGTTCGTGTATCTTCGAAAATGTGAGAGCTAAACTACTTTAACTCTCAGATCACGCTGTATCTTGACCACAGTTCGGAAGACATTTCAGTTTCTCCCAGTTTGTTGTCCCGCAGTAACTTCCCAAATCACCTTCTTTAACTGATCTTGAAGGCCACTGAGGAGATGCACATGAAGTAAATTACATACTAGAACAGAATTTCTCAAAAAACAGTTATGTTGTCCAATAGTTATGTGTCTCTTCCCCAGCCACATCCAGAGTGCCTTCTGGAAGACACAGACTAGACACGCCCCTCTAGGCATTTGCCAGGGGTGCCATTTTGCTCTGTGATTACAGAATGGGGGTGGCTGCAAAGGCCTGGGCTGCATGAATTCAACCACCTCCTATGGATAAACACAGGTCCTCACTGCCTGCCAACTGTTTGCTTTTCCTAAGTTCATTCATTTTAGTAGCAAGACAATAAGTGGCAGAGTAAAGGGCACTGTCGTGTGGAGACTGTTTCAGGCAGGGCCCAGGGTATGAGGGCTGGTGTTGTGGTTGCTTTAAATGCAGCTTGTGTGCTGATGTGTATTTCAGTACATTCCTTTCTCATGAGTGCATGAAATCAGATCCTTTTATTATCATGGCTAATAATTTACTCTTAAACAATATCTTCTGACATGTCTGAATGTATTTCAAATAACATATATGCAGCTTCAGACTAAAATCAGCTCAAGCTTGGGTACAAAGCAGAAGACAGCTGTAACCCAGACAGCGCAGTACAGGCTAAAATTTCCAAGCAAGCTATTTCACTGAGAACAGAATATCCAGACTCCTCAGTGTGGGTCAGGGTTCCACCAGCTAAGTTTTGGCACATCTAAAGTACTGTATCATTGTAGCATCAAAGCATTTTGTGAAAGAAATTTGTCACATACTTTCGTATCACTTTATTCATAAGCCCTAAATATAGTTTTTTAAGCCAGGGTCTTAAGAGATCAATAGCCAAGGCCATGGTTGGATAGCCAGCAGGCAGCCGTTGAACTCATTCAGTGCTCAGTGCGAGCAGAATGGATGCTCACCCTCACTGGAAGGGGGAAATAAAAGCCAGGCTTCTGTTTATCAATGAATGCTTCACGTCAACATCAAAAATCCACAGTTCCTCATAGAAGGAAAGCACTGGAATGAATCTGCTCATCGGGGACAGCAATCATTTAAAAACATTAGATCGCTGCACCAAAAGTCAGGGAAATAACCAACGTGTCTCCTTCACTATGTGCTTCCACTTCACGCGGGCGTCCACGCGGCCTTCTGCGGACAGCACGGCCACACTGGCCCTTGTCAGTACAGGAAGTGACCTGCATGCAGGGTCCCTTCCGTGGGCTCCAGGTCACGGCGACAGGGCGGGCAGCGACAGCCATGCAGGATGAGCTCAGTGCCACCCGCTGGGGAAGATGGTCATCAGACAGATTTGCCTTTGCTTGACATGTATGCACTTGTCAATTCTAGCAAATGCACAGGTGATTTTTCTTGCTGACTGTGCCATTAATTCAACAGGAGTGGGGATCTGGACTGAGACCCAGACCTCTGTGGTGATGAGGATGGATAATGGAGCCAGCCTTCATCCAGTCAAGTCGTTCCAGGCTAAATTCAGACACTGTTTTTTGCCAGTGAGGATAGGTGATAGTGTTAGCAGTATTTTTGTTTGTTCATTTGTTTTAGCTAAGAGCCAAGATTTTCAGCATGGTCCTCATAACAGACTTCTTTATATTCAGAAATATTTGACAGCTAAACATTTACTTGCCTTGATAGCCTCATATAGAAATAAAATAAATACATGCAGTCTAGATTCAAATCTATCAGTTCTTTGTGTTTTGTATCAGTATTTTGTGTTTCCTTTCTTTCAGTGAAGAATACCTTGGCTGTATTTAAGAGACCAAGAAAGTAGGATAAGGATTTGTTTGCTTGTTTTTCTTTTACTCTACTCTATCTTTTTTCCCCCTCTGGTTAGGTTAGGGATCTTTTTTCCCTTTTTGGTGCAGGACGCACAGTAACTATGTGTCACGTTTGTGGAACACGTGTCTAAAGGAACGTGTCTAAAGGAAGGATGGTGGCTAGCACACCATCTCCCAAGTATTGGGACTGAAGCTAATGCAGGTATAAACATCAAAACATGGCTGCAGAGTGGCCTTTTCAAAACCCTTTCCCTACAGCAATCCCAAAAAGTGAAGGTCTGAGCCATCTTTAAGGGACCGTATAATTTATTTGTTTGTTTATCCTTGGGAGTCAAGGCACCCCCTGTGTACTCCATCTTCACGCCCCTGACCTTCACAGCAGCCCCCCACCTCCTGACAGGCTGTGTGTAGGCCGTACTCTCTTCTCTCTCTCTTCTCTTTTTTTCTCTTTCTCTCTGTTCTCTTTTCTCTAGCGCTGCAGGGAGTGTTTCTGGGTAAGAGGTTGTCACTGGAGCCCTCCCTACAGCTCCGACCCACATTTCCACATTCTTCCCAGGTGAGGTCAGTAGAGGAATGAGCTTGGGCGTAGGAGAAGCCCAGGCCAGCCGGTTGGTGGGAGCCGCCTCCCTCTGTACTGACCAGCAGAACTGCTGCAGACCGGCCGCGCCCAGGCTCAGCCAGCCAGCAGGCTTCTTCGTCACTCTCCTTCACAGCCCCCATCAGCTCACTTCCCTCTCTGCTCCTCCTCTGTTCAGGGATGCACGGGCAGCTCCACATTTTCTTTGGTTGTTTTTGCCATTTCCTTATTCCTCATTCACCGCGAGGACAGAGTATTCACCAGGCGCTCCAACCATTCCACTCCTGTCTTCTCGCTGGATTAGGCAATACCATGGTCTTCCTGGAAGCCATGAGACCACAGAAAACTGCCTTTCAGAAGCCCTGCACCTACAGGGCTGCCTGTAACAGCTTATCAAACTGAATCTACTCAACAAAGGACTGAAAAAGTCTGTACGTGTGACATCTGACTGAAAATGAACCCGCCCCTGACTTCTGACTTATTTATTCTGTAAGTTTAGGACAGTCAGATAAGTCCTTACACACTGTGTCTTTATCATAGCTTACTTTAGGCCTAATAATTCGATCACAGGAGAGTACTGAATAAACCCTAATCGCAGGTCATGATGTAGAATGTGTAGGATGTGGGGAGAAGGACATCAAATCGTTTGCTTTCTTCAGAATGCTCTTCAAAATGAGTTTCATAATTTTCACTGATCCAGTTTTTTAAACCCATTACAAAGTCATTCTTAAATCATTTTCGGGGGCTATCTCATTTGCCATTGTAAAAAGGAGATTCTCTTTTCAACCTAAACAGATGGCTTTAATTTTTGGTGGAGTGGTATGAAAGGAATGTCACATGAGAAACTGCAAGCGATTTAGCTTGCATTTTTTGTTCATACATGTTGCAAAATGTATTTTACACTCTCTTTTAAGTGAGTTTCTGTCTCCATGCCACTGAGATTTTAGAACTAAATAAATATGTCCATCCTAAGTATTTCTAAAAATGTGAAGTCCTAGCTTGACTAGAGTGCTCTCTTATTGAAAATCCAGTAGAGTAATTCTCCTAAGTAAAAAAAGTATCCTCCGAGGGATTCCAAAGATAAGTGTGTTTCCAACATTGTTAAGCTGTGCAAATGTGAATGTGGGCGCTCCCTCCACCCCAAGGATCTCAGCCACTTACACCGCAGTAACTTGAGCAGTCTCGGAGCCTCTCTTGACCCTTCGCCTACTTACTTCAGCTGCTGCAGTAAGGCCTGGATCCGAGAAAGGGAAAAGATTCTCATTGTCAATTTAATTTACTGTTTACTGATTGCCTGCCACATGCAAGACACAGAGCTAGGAACTCTGAGAAATATTAATCTTATTCCTTGCATCTCCGGATTTATAACCCATTAATGAGGTAAAAGCAGAGGAAAAAGGAGTAAATACAGCAAGTGTCATGTTTTTAATCAGGTAGAATTCTATAATATCAGGTAGAAAACTGTTAAATATAAAAGAAACTCCAGGTTTGTAGAGATTCCTTTGGCAGTCTAGTGTAAACCTATTCTGTGTTCACATTTAATGTCCAAGATAATCTGATGAGACAACTTAACCCCTCAACAGCAAGGGTGCTGCGGTCTGTGAGTTGTACCTCTTTCTCTGTCATCTTCTCTCTTTCTGACTGAGATGATTCTTAATCCAAAATTCCACAGGATGAGAAAACGAATAAACAATATACTACCAAGGAACACTACTAACACTCTGACATCAAAATTCAGCATGAAATATATACAACAATGTAAGTGGACTTAATATCCTGAACTGTGTACTTTAAAAAATGGCCACAGTGGTAAATCCTACATTATGTGTATTTTAACACAATGAAAAATACTGGGGAAAAAATCACAATATTTTCTAGGGAAAAAATACTTTAGAAAAACAAGAAAGTATAAAACGACAAAAAAAATGAAAAACAGTGTTTTTAATTCTGCCATTGAATGTTCTTGTCATAGATTCGTACGTCCGTGACTGCGCTGTTGTTTCCCAAAAGACCCTTCAGCTGGATAAGACACTTTGTGATTGCAGCCATAATTATTGCACTTAATAATGTTCTAGTCATCCTCGTGCCAACTATAAAGTACATCTTTGGATTCATTGGTAAGTTTCAGAAAGGTTTTCATAGCGTCAACTCATACTCACTCCTCCTTAGTGGTGGTCAGGGAGCCAGTGCTGGGCATGCAGGGTCCCAAGTCCATCACAGGCGCCCGGGGCTCCCACGTCCTGCTGGGCCTCAGGGCTGTGCTGCTCGCTTTTCCTCCTTCCCAAGTGGCCTGGGGAACTGACTTACAGATGGATTAGTCCAGCTGCCTTTTCTGGCGGATGAGGCAAGTGAACCTCACAGAAGTCAAGTGTTACCCCTCGGCTGGGCGAGAATGAGAGCAGGACGTGATTTTCAATCAGCCATTGAGGAAGGGCCAGGAAGACACATGTTACCCACAGTTGTTCTCCTGTCTCTTGAGGATCAGCTGAACATTAAGAGATATTTTCAAATCTGTGATATAGTGGTTAGCGTTTAAATTTGCTTCAATGAAACCCCCTTTTTTTTAGGTTTTGTTTTGTTTGGTTTTTTTTTTGTTGTTTGTTTGTTTTGTTTGAGAGACTCTCACTTTGTAGTTCAGGCTGGTCATGAACTCAGCCCCGAACTCAGCACTCCTCTTCTTCTGTCTCCTGAGTGCTGGGATGACAGGCGTGAGTCTCCATGCCCAGCATTGCTCTATGTGATTACCCGGGATCAGACCCAAGCCTTTGCACTGCAAGGCAAGAGCCGGAACCACTGAGCTAAATCCCCGGCCCAGCTTTTAAGTAAATGTATTTAAATATTAAAAGTAGTCCAATAAAATATTATGTAATTGTAAAAAGAAGATATTTTCAGAGGAGGGGGTTAATCTTTAAAGCCTATCATTTTTCTGAATTACTTGGCCCACTGATATATTTAATTTCTCATTCTTGTGATTGAGGATTTACTCAGATTTTAAAAACAACAGAAAACTTTTATAAAGAATTGTATATAGATAACTTGAAAAGTAGGAAGTGGGGAAGAAGAACATGTGATGAGTTTGGCCTCCTTAGGATGAACTTATGTTACTAATCCTCTGTAAATCTGTATATGTCTTGGCCTTATATTACTTATTAGATATTATACTTCTGCAGCTATAACACTAAGACCATTTTTATTTTCTCTATAAACATACTTTCTATGAATAAGCAAAACAGACGAGCCGATGTGATTTAAACATGCACTTTCAGGGCTACAAAGATGAGGGTACTTTGGATTTGGTGTCTGAGGTGTGGGCTCTCGGGCGTCTGCTTTTGCAGGAAGACCTGCCACACAGGAATTCACGCGCCTGTCTCTCTCCTTAGGGGCTTCTTCTGCCACGATGCTCATTTTCATCCTCCCGGCAGCTTTTTACCTTAGAGTTGTCAAGAAAGAGCCTTTTAGGTCACCCCAAAAAGTCGGGGTAAGTAAGGGTTGAGATTTCCCCTGTTACAATTTGTTCCTCACCTAAGATAAGCCAGAAAATACATATAGTTCAGGAAAATGAAGCAGTGAGGAAGGACCCGCACCAACCATGGACTGGGGCTCCCTGGTAGAGAAAAAAAGAAAAGAAAGAGGTGGGTTTGGGCCGGGGAGTTAGCTCAGTGGTTCCGGCGCCTGTCTTGCAAGCGCAAGGACCCGGGTTCGATCCCCAGTAACCACATACCATACTGGGTGTGGAGACTCACGCCCAGCAGCAACCAGTACCACATACCACAGTGCCGGGCGTGGTGGCTCACGCCTGTAATCCCAGCACTCAGGAGGCAGAGGCAGGAGGATTGCTGTGATGTGAGTTGGAGGCTGAGCTCAGGGCCAGCCTGAACCACAAAGCAAGACCCTTTCTCAAAAAAAAAAAAAAAAGAAAGAAAAAAAGAGGTGGGTTTTTGGCATTCAGATAATTCTAGGATTTCTTCTCTTTCAATAGCAAACATTTTGTGTTGAATCCTCGTACATGTCGGACACTAATGGGGCATTGCCCGGGCATATGGGCTCCATGTCTATGTCAGCTTCCGGTGCCGAGAAGCAACCACACTGGCCATGTGGAATTATCAAGAAGGAATTAGACTCCTTACCAAAGTTAGAGAATAATGCAGGGTTTTGCTCACATTTGCTACGAAGCCAGGGTTGTTTTCATTCTCCAGGTGTTCTACCCAACTCTCCTCTGCTCAGATTAAGGAAAAAAAAAAAAAAAAAACCAGAAACATTTGTTCTTAAGTCACTCTCTTCATGTATAAATTAACATCATATTAAACTAGGAAGTATATATTTCTTTTCCATAGTAGCACTACTGAAACATATTATAGATATGTGTTTTTTCGGTAATGAATATGATCAATGACAACTTAAGATCTTATATTAAGGCTTGAAAAGAATGGCTTCCTATAAATTACTCTGATTTTTTGGCTTATCTCAGGATTGTTTGGGGACTTCAGGAAAGTTTGGTATCCAAAACT
>PVIR01020225.1:0-21809 GCA_004026965.1 Petromus typicus
TCGATTCCCCGGTAACCACATAACAATACTGGGTGTGGAGACCCACACCCAGCAGCAACCAGTACCACATACCACAGTGCCGGGCGTGGTGGCTCACGCCTGTAATCCCAGCACTTGGGAGGCAGAGGCAGGAGGATTGTGATGTGAGTTTGAGGCTGAGCTCAGGGCCAGCCTAAACCACAAAGCGAGACCCTGTCTCCAAAAACCAAAAAAAAAAAAAAAAAAAAGAAGGTGCTAGTGTTGAGGGAAAAAAAGATGGAGAAAACTCCTAGCTAGCAGTTTTTCTATGAAAATATTCTTATATTATTACTATATTTTAAAATTAGTTAGCTTAATGTGGTTTTTTTGGTTTGGTTTTTTGAGACAGGGTCTCACTTTGTAGTTCAGGCTGGCCCTGAGCTCAGCCTCCAACTCACATCACAGCAATCCTCCTGTCTCTGCCTCCCGAGTGCTGGGATTACAGGTGCAAGCCACCATGCCTGGCACTGTGGCATGTGGTACTGATTGCTGGTGGGTGTGAGTCTCCACACCCGGGCCTTGCACTTGCAAGCCAGGTGCCGGGACCACTGAGCTAAATCCCCTGCCCAGCTTAATGTTTTATAAATAAAATGTTTTGACATACTGTATTACAGAAATTCAAAGATCCAGTTTTAAGTTTATTTTAAAGCTGGCTTATAAGTTTTAGTTTGCTTCACAAAAACAGTTACTGTAAACTCAAATGAAAAGTGAAAATTTGAAAAATATATTTTTGTACTTGGTAGGCCTTAAAACTTTTGCTCTTGAGAGTACTATATTTTATCTTCTTATCATTCTTTTCTGCAAACATTTTTATGTAGGGGGTAAACTGATTTACAAAGGATTTTAGTCTTTTATTTTTAAGAAATCTTAGAACTGGAATTTATTTTACGATGAGGGAAAATTTTGAAATTGTCTTTAGCACTAAATATCTTACCCTTGTTAGAGAAAATATCTACCCTTTAGTCATTATGGCATTTTGCTATTATTGTTTTCTTTTAATTCTTATTTTTGTTGCACCTCAGAATGAACTCAGGGCCTTCACACTGAGCTACATCCCAAAATCTACAATTTAAAGTAGGAGCAATTTCATTAGCTCCTCATTTCAGAGGAGCTGGTCTACGGCAAGCAGGCTACAAGGCAGATATATCATGGGTGGAGAGCAAAGCTGCTTAGTTCATGGTGGTCAGTAATCCAAGCAGAGGCTCAGTAGCAGAGGAAAGACCAGATACAGTGCCCAACTTCACACCTCTACAGTCCCTCTAGAAACAGCTAGACATGAGCTAATCAAGTTGACAATCCAGTTTAACTGTTAAAGGCAATTATATAAAGATTTCCTTTATTGGGAAAAAAAACCATAGTTAGAGCTCATGAGTTGTAATCTTCTTATTAATTGATGCAGTCTAGAGGAGGGAGTGGCTTATTTTAACTATTGATTATATTTTCCCAAAGCTTGTAGTAGAATCTGAATTTTTATAATAATGTAAAATATTTCACATTCCTTGAGCATCATGTTGTGGGAATAGGGCTACGATTCCAGAGGCAGATGGAGAACTGCAAGATTCAGTTCAGTAGGCAGGTTTGATAGCTTAGGAGCATCATATGGAAGAGAGAGGAGAGCAGAACTTTCCAACATATTCAGTTTTTACTACACATGCTCAATAGACGAGACAGTTGTAAGTGAACCTAGGGAACTGCAACATAGTGCTTGAAAGCAAAAGATGTGGTACCACAGATCAGGACTTGAAGCCTAGATCTGCCTGACATTGGCTGAACCAACAACTGTATGCCTTAATTTTCTCATATCTTGGGGGAAGGAATGATAGTGCATCATAGAGCTGTGATGACCACTGTAAAGGGAATCTATGGAAAGATTTGTGGTAAAATTTAAGTTTGTTTATTTTTTAAATGAGTAATGAGCCATTCTAATATTTATCAATTGTTTGATATTTATGTTATTTCAGCTTGGGGTATAATAAATAAAGTTGCTGTAAACATTTTATACAAATCTTTTTTTTAAACAATAATTTTGATTTTTCTAATGTAAACAGGAGAATTTCTATAGTTATAGAAGAGATGTATATTGATTTGCTAAAAACTGGCAGACCTTTTCTAAAGAAGAAATACTAATTTACATCTCAGTAGTAAAGTAGGACAGTTCAGATGGACTTAACTGTATCTATTTTATACACTTTTAATGACTTCTGCTGTTTCCATTATAATTTCTTTCTCCGACTTATTTGCAGTTACTCTATTTTTTCTTCTTTAGTTTTTGAAGGTAGAAGTAGCTAGATCTTTCTATTTAATGTAAACATGTAAAGTTATACATTTCCTTATAAACATTGTCAACTGTAACATATTATTTAGACATATTTTCTGATTTCTATTTTTAAATTTTATTTTAGATTAATTTATATTTGATAAGAATATTGAAAAAGTGCAAGGAATTGTTGTGCAATCGATATATTTTGTCTATTAATAACATCTGTATTGGTAAGTACTTTTGGTACTATTAATGACCATTCATTACTATTAACGAAATTCTGCATTTTACTCAGATTTTAGCTGTTATCCTCTTTCTGTTCCCCAAAACATAGAATGTCGTACTTGATAAGCCTCTGTCCTTATGCTCCTTTGGCTGTGCAATTTACACTACTACACATCCTTTAAGTGACTTCAACAGTTTTTTTTTTAATAATCTTTATTGGTACATTAAATATACACATCATGATTGCACTCCATAACAGGGATTTGTACCAGTATAAGACACAACTTAATTCTCATTTTTTCCCATAGCCCTACCGACCCTGCCACCCCCCCATATACATAAAATTTGTTTCCTTACTTTTTTGTTACAATCTCAACATTGTCCCCTTTCACCTTATGACTTCAACAGTTTTGAGGAACATCAGGTATTCTCTAGAATATCTCTCATTTAAGACTGGGCTGATGTTTGTATCATATTATGATCTAGAGCTACATGTGATTTCATTTTCATTAATGGATTCTTTACAACTATATTATATAAAACATTGCTATATACAACTATATACAATATATGTTGTCTAAATATTTTAGAATATTTTTGTCATTACCAATTTCTAATTTAAAATCATATATAAAATATTTTATCAATTACTTATTTTTTAAAAAAATTATTGAAATGTTTACTCTGGTTGTGCATACTACATTTTAAAACAAAAAACATTTTGGAGCACTAGTTTTAAAAGTTGACAAGCACATCATGACCACATGAAAATAATGTATATTCTGTAGTTATTGAATTTGATGGCTGAATAATTTGTTAAGTCCACATTATTATTTATCTTCTCTGTCCTTACTGTTTTATTGTATATCTAGTTGTATTATTAATCATTGGAAAATGTATTATAAAATCTTCAACTATAATTGTGAAACTTTTTACCATTTTCTTTAAGTTTTGAAGCTGTTATATCAAGTGTACAAAATTTATGATGATGTCTAGTGAACAGCAATCTTCATTTTGGGTTATCTCTGTTTTAATTTGATAATCGTCTTGCTTTGAAGTGTATTTTACCTGACAACGCAAGTCTTCAGATTAAAGATCCCATAACAGGATAAGGCCAGTAGGAGGACACTATGACTCTGGCATTTACAATTTGAGATGCTTTCAAGGCTTTCTCAGTGATCAGCAACCTCAGTTTCTGGGGAAAATTATGTCTGGAGCACTTGTATTATTCATGGAAAGTTGCTATTTCTACCCTGGACAAATGTCAAGCAAGTTGTTTTATTTCTGACTATAACTTTCCAGAGAATCTCAAATTACTGAAGTTCTTAAGTGCTCAGCTTAAATATAACATTTGCAGAGAGATCTGTTACCATTTTTAATCATATATTAATTTCCATTACTTTGTCAAAATCATTCTTTCCTATAATGGCATTAGTCTCAGTCTATAATCTTTATTTACTGATGTGTTCATTTTTTCAGTGTCTTTGTCATCCAACGGACTTCATATGCATGTGGACACATACAATGAATTTTAAAATTTTTGTATATCAAGTACCTACTCCTACACAGGATATAACAATTATTTATTGCTTGAACATTTATGATGTTCTAGACATTTTCCTAGATACTTAAATTTAGTTTTCACAACTATATAATGTAAGTATAATTACTTTACAGTGGAGAAAAATATTTGACCCAAAATATCAAGTAACTTACTGCAAAATAAAAGCTAGAATGAGGCAAAAATAATTGGCTTAGGCTTGCTCTATTAATATTTCTTAGGAATATTCTATACTGACATATGTAACTGTGATAAGCACTCAAAAGATGTTTTGAAATGGATAAATGAAAGGCTAAAACCTAGTATTTTGGGTAATGAGCTAAGTAATTTACATGAAGCCACCTAGTTTAATAATCATAACTGTTCCTTAACAGAGAAGTTGCATTTTCATCTATTGATGAGATATTAAATCACTGGGCTAAAATTATATTACTAATTACTGTAAAGTTTACAACTCATGTGCATACTTTTATTGCTAACTTTCCTTACAAAATTTTTATAAGGATGAAATAAGAAAAGATTGTGAAGTTTCTTTGCAAAGTACAGATGGCTTAACAGATTATCTGTGGTAGGGAGGAAATAAGACCTTAATTTTTTAAACATCTTGATGTCACTATTTTTGAAATGAGACCTTGCAACTTGCCAGCCAGCAGTTGAGGGCTATTTACTCACCAGTTCAATCTGCCCTTGCACCACATATGACTTGTTTGATCAACAGGACTATCAACAAGCAAAGGCTTGAAAATCACTTGCTTTTTGAGTGTTGCCTACACGTTTGTGGGGGTAGTGTAGCTCTCACTGTGTGAAGGAGTCTGGGAAAATGAAAGTAGTAATGAAAGACGTGTGCTAGGTTAGTACACAGGCTCTGAACTAGCCACCAGACTGTTAGTGCTGTTTGCACCATCCAGCCGTGAAAGAGCTGCTGGAGTGGGCCAGCTAGCACTTCCCAGCCAGCTCGGCATGGTCAGGGAGAATACATTTTATTGTTTATGTAGAAATGTTTTGGAGTAACTTTTTTTTTTGAGACAGTGTTTAGCTTTTGTAGTTCATACTGACCCTGACCTCAGTCTCAAACTCACTCACAGAAATACTCCTGCTTCTGCCTCCCGAGTGCTGAGATTACAGGCGTGAGCCACCACGCCTGGCACTGTGGTATGTGGTACTGGTTGCTGCTGGGCATGAGTCTCCACGTCCAGAATTGTATGTGGTTACTGGGGATCGAACCCGGGCCCTTGTGCTTGCAAGACAGGCGCTGGAACCACTGGGCTAAATCCTCAGCACTGAGTGACTTTTATACAGCTAAAGTAAACTGGCACAGTTGTCACCTCCATCACACAAAAGTAACTCTTTTCATTTACACCATATGTGTTCCACATTGTGAGTGTGGTGGAGGAAGAGTTTGTAATAGGTAAGATAAGCAATTGGAATCAAAGAGCCCAGCACACATAACAACTTGATGCATTCAGAGGGAGATAAATATGAAATTAATTTTGGCTAAAGAGATTCTATTTTTAATGAATATATGCATTTTTTGAGGAAAATATTTCTCATTATTGTACTTTATTAGAAAAATATAGAGAACTTTATCACACTGCTCAGCTTACTTTGTAGGACATCTTTGAAATAACATTAATTCTTATGCTAAACTTGTTTGGCAACACTGACCTCATTTAAGGAATGGGTAGTAAGAAGTACTCTAAAGTGCTTCCTCTAGACTGTTGGGCTTTTAACTACAAAACAGCTCACATAAGGGTAAATATTTGTTATTACTTATAAGTGTAGATATAATCTATTTACTCCATGGCAAGCATTGCAATGAAGTGTGTAGTGAGCTCACTAATCCAAACATGTGGTTGACTGTCATCAATCAGAAATAAATCAAATAGTTTTCTCATAAAGCAAACAGAAGTCCACTTAAATATACAATCCTTAATGATTTAGATCTCTCATAGTTGTCATTATATGGAAGAGCTCATTACTACACCAAGTGACATATTTCTTTCTTTTTGGATAACTTTGTCTTTTATCTTTAGCCAGATATGTTGGCACATGGGAAAACATAAGATTCAGAGTCAGAAGAATTATATTTGCTAATCAGTATTATAATTAACCAGAAATATTTTGTAAGATAGTTAAATTACTTGATATAGTCATAGTGTTTATAGAACATTTACTGTATGCTCGGCCTGGTATGGATGGTATAATTTACATAGATAGTAATTCTCACAGAAAATCTTAGACTCATCATTTCTTACATAAAGAAATGAAGTTTTAGTGATCTTACATATCTAAATTGGTAAATCCTGTGATCTGTCAATTTTAGGAGTCAAAGCAATTCTAACTTGAGAGCCTGAACTTGAACTTATTCTCCAATAGTTTTTTTACTCCCCATGCTACCTTTGCCTCAGCTCTCTCAGGGATCTGTTCTCTTTTCAATATTGAGGAATTATAGGGATGAAATGAGAGTGCATATTCAAGAGTTTAAGTACTTTAAGTACTATATCCATTAATATTCATTCAAGAAATAATTATGAACAGCTCTTCTGGGAGTAACAAATGCCAGACTGGATTTCAACCAGTTCAGGGAATGGATACAAACTGTTTATGAATACAGGGTCTAAGACAGCCTTGTTCTACATGATAAAACAGTCAACAGTTAGCAATGAATCCAAGGTACTTTGATGTGTTTAATACCTGTCAGTCATCGTGAATGCATACAAATATTTTTGAATTACTATGTGTATCTTTTTCCTATGCCTCTGTGCTAACAATTTCCACATGTTTAGTCTAAACTGAGCTATCCTTTGTTTGTGGCTTGAAGTTGCGTTCATTTCAAAGCATGTTTCTTATAGTCTCAGTCTTTGTAGATAAGTTTACATTCAACTTATTTACACCCTTAATGAGTTCATAGACTACAATATTTTCTACATCTTTGTCTTGCATATTCTTATTCAGAAAAATCAATATTTTCAAGACTTTTTTCAGAAACATGATTGTTGTCTGTTGATGCCAAACATCTGGCTATAAATGGAAATCAAGAAAGGAAACATCAGGATGTATTAATATATCCAGATGTTTGGGCTAAGACAACTAAGTTTCTAATTCTTCTACAGATATTTAGAGGCAGAGAATATGTAATTATACCTTTTCTCTAAGGTTAATGAGTAGTCAGAAAATAATAAAGTTTAGGAATGATAAATTGAGTTGTCATGGTGTCAACACATCACAGAGTGAATAGATTTGATTTTCTGTTTTCTCTTAAACAATAAGACAGTTTTCCTCTCATGACCTACAATGGCAGAGAACTGAAAATGAGATTCCAAAAGTGTAGTTTCCTAGAGTTGTTAGTAACCAGAGGTTTGTTGCTATTGTGCCAATTTTCATGTTAGAATATCCCATGGTTCTGTACTGATTAGAGAAAGTAATCAGGAAGAAATATGAAGGATATGCTCTCTAAAACTCTTTTCTGAAATAAAGCCATGACTTTCTAACTTGTAAACAATCACACCACTTTCTCAGTGTACTGGACAAGACATTTCAAAAAATAAATTAGCTATAGCACTTGGATAATGGAAGAAAAAAGTCCTTATGTTATTGCATACAATGAGCAAAGTACTGCAGTTTCTAACTAAGTGTCCAAGTCAATCATATAGTGAACTATTTGTTGAACTTCTAAAATATAATTTTCAGTCTTTGAATGATGTGGTCATGCAGTAAAAACATTGACATTTATGCAGAGACATATGGGTTACATTATCTTTTGAAAGCCTTTCTTGCCTTGCCACTCACTGACCACACACAACAAGGGCCAGGAAGTGTGGAAGGCAGACCCTGCTCCACCTCAGCCAGCACCAAATCATCCTGAGAAGTACCCTTCACCCAGATTAACTGTTGTGTGCAAAGTGATGCCTCTTGACCTTGCAAAGACCAAGACATCTAACACAGGAACATCCTAGTAGGTCCCAAACCACTATGCAATATTTTAAGAAGGACTTCCTAGGTCATGTCATGCAGCTGTTACTTCCTGGCTTTTACCTTCAGGGAGAAGTTGAAAATCATCTTTATACATGGATATATAACTTAAAGACAAGGGAGCACATGTTCATATACATATCTTGCTTCGTTTAACTGTCTAAATCATTAAAGTTCTTATTTACTAGGAACTGGCCAAAACAGCCCCTCAGTTTTATTTCTCAGAAATAAATATTTTAAAATCATACAAAGAGGCTTCTCAAACACCAAAGGTCTCTCAAACATCATTCTGATAAGTCAAGCATAAATGTATCAGATGTAGAAAAGCCAAATTTTTATTGACAAGCATGAGATTATTACCAAGGACTGGGTCCTGAGAGTGAGAAGAAAGAAGTGAGCAGGTTTAGAAATCCAGGAAATGAGTTTTGCTGATCACAAGGAGTTACAGAAAGATGTCCTGATACATAAAGGTGACTAAGGTCGTATTCACTCAACACATCTATCATTCCATTGGGAAATCTGGAGTTATTATTACCTTCAATTACTCTTTAATATTTGCCAAAACAATTGTGTTATCATCATCCCCTATGTTAAAATTCTGAATAGAAACTGTTACATTTGTATCCTTGCTGCTTTTTTTTATGATCAGAATTTCCTCTATGACTTGCTTTCATAGCACTCATACATTTAATCACAGCTGGATTTTAGGATACACAGGTAAGAATATCAGGAAAGACTTCTTTTTTTTTTTTTTTAAGGTTTTTTTGAGACAGGGTCTCACTTTGTGGTTCAGGCTGGCCCTGAGCTCAGCCTCCAACTCACATCACAGCAATCCTCCTGCCTCTGCCTCCCGAGTGCTGGGATTACAGGTGTGAGCCATCACGCCCGGCACTGGTATGTGGTATTGGTTGCCGCTGGAGTGAGTCTTCACACCCAGTATTGTTATGTGGTTACCGGGGATTGAACCCAGGTCCTTGAGCTTGCAAGACAGGCACCGGAACCACTGAGCTATATCCCCGGCCCCCAGAAAAGACTTCTGATAGAAGAATATCCTTACCATGAGCTTTAAAGCATGCAAAAAATTTAGCCACTCATGGAAATATGTAAGTCAACAGAGAAAAACAGTGTGAGAAAAAAGTGTGAGGTTGCATGATGTATTGAGGAAGTCACAAATATTCCAGATTACAAAAATGAGTGCTGAGTTGGAAAAGAAATGAGTAAGATTAGAAAGAAACATACAGAACAGATCATGAGGCCATTTTGGAATGATGACCAAACTAGGAAGACTGTAATGAGGAGGAGGAGTTATTTTTTTAAATATTGTGCTGTCCAAATGGAGTCAAGACTGAACACGAGAGAAAATGTCTGAATGATGTTGCAATACTTAAGGAAAGAAGTGATGAGAGTCTGAAAATGCAGTCCCAAGGCTAAGAAGTGATGGCAGTGTGAAAACAGAGAATCTCTTTGTGCAATGCTGACAGTTGCATTTAAAAAGAGATTGAGTCTTTTCCTGTGAGCACACTTACATAGTGTCCACAGGTCTAGGTTCTAATCCTACCTCCACTTCTTACCTGCTGTGTGAGAATAGATTACACACTTGATTGCCCTTTTAGTTTCCTCATTTCTCCAATGAGAATAAAAAATTAACCAACCTAGATGGTTGTTGAATAAGTATTGAGTTTAGATATAAAATGTTTAAAAAGTGAGTAGTGAAGAATAACTGTTGTGTCTTCAGTGTTACACATAAATACTCTGGCAAGTTCTTAATGTAAATACCTTTAGTTGGTCCCTTTTATTTTTTCTTCTTCCTCTTCTTTTTTGTCTCTGAGAGTTGGGTTGAATTCAGTACCTTACACATGATAAGAATGTGCCTTGTCACTGAACTACACCTCCAACACTCTAGTTAATCATCAAAATAATTCCATAACTGGGACATAATCATCTTTATTGATGGCAATACTGGATCTTGGAGAATTTACCAACAGTTCCACAGTCACAAAGCCAGAAAGCTAATCAGGTGGAGTATGAGTTCAAAGTCCCATGTTTAATGTTGTATTACAAATTTAATAAAAGTTCAGGCTTCTTGCTTTTTAATGAGAATTTTTTTTTTTTTACTTTGAGGAATAAACTTAAACAACATAGATTGGAATTTGCATTATAGTGTGTCATTAGAATTCATATAGTGCTACTCTTGGTACAGAGGAAAGGAGATAAAGTTAGAATTCAAAACACATGGCTTAAGGGCCAGGGATTTAGCTCAGTGGTTTCGGCGCCTGTCTTGCAAGCGCAAGGACCCGGGTTCGATCCCCGATAACCACATAACAATACTGGGTGTGGAGACTCATGCCCAGCAGCAACCAGTACCACATACCACAGTGCCGGGCGTGGTGGCTCACGCCTGTAATCCCAGCACTCGGGAGGCAGAGGCAGGAGGATTGCTGTGATGAGTTTGAGGCTGAGCTCAGGGCCAGTCTGAACTACAAAGCGAGACCCTGTCTCAAAAAACCTAAAAAAACAAACAAACAAACGCATGGCTTAAATACCAATCCTTAGTTTAGAGTTGTTACCTTGAGGAAGACTTCACCAAAGAGGGTTAAAGATGGAAGATATTTGAGTTGATGGAAGCCCTTTGAAAATGATATCATGTGATAGGCATTAACTTTTCATATTCTTAAAATAAGTAAAATAATAGTCAACTATTTTCTTAGTTTCCTTTTTCTTAACCATTAAAGTTGTAAATGAAAACCATCTCTTTCCAACATGATTAGCTTTACATGTCCGAAAAGGTCAATATTGTATTGTTTTCTTTTGTATAAGATTTGATAAATCATGTCGCTTTTCATGTTCTTCCTGCCAGTTCTATTTTAGGATGATACAACCATTAAGTCATTTCTGGCATAGCTAAGAGAAGAGAGCAGTTAGTTGAACACAGAGAAAGGAATTCCTACATTACAGTCTTTTGCAAGGAAACCCTTATTTGTATTCCAAAGGATCCATGAACATTTTTGATTTAGGGATTTCATGTCAATAGTACTTATTTTTTATCTGAATTATTTATTGGTACATTTAATACACACATCATGATCACAGTGAACATTGGGAATTTGTACCAGTATATGACATGAGTTAATTTTCATTTTTACCTATTCTCTTACCTACTCTAGAACTTCCCACCCACTATATACATATTCTTCCTTCCATTTTTTTTTTTAAGGTTTTTTTGAGACAGGGTCTCACTTTGTGGTTCAGGCTGGCCCTGAGCTCAGCCTCAAACTCACATCACAATCCTCCTGCCTCTGCCTCCCGAGTGCTGGGATTACAGGCGTGAGCCACCACGCCCGGCACTGTGGTATGTGGTACTGGTTGCCGCTGGGGTGAGTCTCCACACCCAGTATTGTTATGTGGTTACCAGGGATTGAACCCGGGTCCTTGCGCTTGCAAGACAGGCACCGGAACCACTGAGCTATATCCCCGGCCCCCATTTTTTAAAATAATATTTTTTCTTTCCTTCATTACTTTCCTCTACCCCTTTCCCTTTGAATGTTTTCTATTTCACAATATCTATCACACATTCTAGGAACCATTTGCATCTTTGGATTCTTATACCAGAGAAAAGATACAATATTTACATATGTGTAACCCTTTCATTTCACTTATGAGTGTGTCCTCAAGGTATGTCCATTTGAGTATAAATGACTCAAAATTTCATTCTTTATGGTAGAGTAATACTCCATTTTATAAAACAATCACATCTTTTTAAAAATTCAAATTTTTATTAGTACATTATATATGCATATCATCATTTCTTTCAGTATTGAGAATTTGTACCAGTATATGACACAATTCTCATTTTCTCCCATTCTCCTATCCACCCTACAATCTCCCACTCCCTGTATACATAAGGTTTGTTTCCTTTTTTTTATTACCATCACATTCCTTTTCCCCTCATTTTTTACCACTACATCCTCTTTCCTTTTAAATATTTTCTACTTCACAATATCTACTATATATACTGGAACTCACTTACATCTTAATTTTCTTATATCAGAGAAAAGGTATGATATTTACACATCTAGGACCTATTTATTTCACATATGAGGATATCTTGAAGGTACATCCATTTGAGCATAAGTCAGTCTTATTATTTTTTATGTAATATTTCATTCTATAAAAGAACCACATCTTCTTTATCCAGTCTCCTCCTGATGGACATTTGGGTTTTTTCCAAGATTCAGCTATCTCAAACTCAGCTGTATAAACATAGGTACACATATGTCCCTGTGATAAGAATCTTATAATTATTTTGTGTATATATCTAACAGAGGAATAGAAGGGTCAAATGGGACCTCTAATCCTAGTTTTTTGAGGAATCTCCACATTGATCTCCACAAGGTTGTACAAAACAACACTCCCTCCAATGGTGGAGAAGGGTTCCTTCCTTCCAGCAGCCTCACCAGCATTTGTTTTGGTTAATTTTGACATAGCAGTCATTCTTTGTGGAGTGAGGTGAAATCTCAGTGTCATTTTCATCTGCATCTTTTGAATGACCAGTGATGTTGAGCATTTGTTCATGTGTTTCTTGGTTGCTTTTACTTCTTTCTCTGAAAAGTTTCTGTTCAATTCAGGTGCTCATTTTGGAATTGAGTCTTTAAATTTTGGGGAGCTTATTTTTTAAAGTTCTTCATATATTCTGGATAGTAGCCCTTTGTCTGAGAAATAAATAGTAAACATTTTTCCCTATATTGTTGGTTGTCCTCTAACTCTGTCAGTGGTTTCTTTTGCTCTGCAGAAGCTTTTTAATCAGATGCGATCCCATTTGTTGATTCCTTCTGCTAGTTATCATGCTATAGAGGCTTTGTTCATAAAGTCTCTCCTTAAACCATTGTCCCCAAGAGTTTTTCCTAAGCTGTTTTGCAGCAATTTTAGTGTTTCTTTTTCAATGTTCAGGGTCTATAATCCACTTTGATTTTAGTTTATTACACAATTAAAGAGATAGGTCTAGTTTTAGTCTTTGGCAGATTAAAGCTCAGTTTCTCCAGAACCTTTTATTAAAAAGGCTGTCTTTCCTCCATTGAAGATATTTGGCTCCTTTGTCAAAGATAAGGTGGCTTGGTGTATCTGGAGTTGTTTCTAGATCTTCTAATCTACTCCGCTGCTCCTCAGGTCTGTTACTATACCATTTTCATGAGGTTTTGTGTTTGTTGTACACAAGTAGTTTTACTTTTGTTGGAGTAAAGTGGAAAGAAAAATGGAGGCAGAGTTACTCTGCGAAGGGTTAATTTCTGCTCTGTGAGCTCAAGTAACATCAAATGATGGTTTGGTGGTGGTTAGAGGAGAGCAGAGCAGTGGGAGCCTGGTTGCTTTTAAGACATGCAGATGTTTGAGCACAATGACCACAAAAGAACTTCAACCTTAACACTAAGTACTACGTTCATTTGTGAGTGGTTTTAAGCTTTAAGAAAATAATAACACCCATCACTTTAAATAAACTTTACAAAATTGAATTTTACTAGCTTGTAGCTTTTGTCTGCATTTATTTAATAAATGCGTCTGAATTTTATAGCATAATTATTCACATGTTTGCAAAGTCATAAATAGGCTTAGATTTGTACAAATTTTCACAATATTTAATAAATCATTTAAAGAAACAATATTAGGCAGAACTTTTGGTTTTTTAGAAATGGATGTATCTGTTTGTTACTTAGGTTTTCAAACCACTAAAATAATAGAAAAGAACACAGGCTTTGAGGCAGACAGAATTTGGTAGTAGACTCCAACTTGTCCGTTCCCTGCCATTGTCAATCTGGGTGAATAGTTTAGCTTTCTAAAGCATTAGTTCTTACCCTTATCTACTCATTTATTAGTATTTAAGAAATGTTCAAAATACTAATCTTATATTGTTAAAACAGTAGTCTAAAGTAGGCAGTAATTTTTTTTTATTATTTACAGGTAAGGAAGTTGAGATTTTGAGAAATTTCCAACAGAATTATTTTTAGAAATATAGCAGGCACATGGATGGTGATTGCAAGAAAAGAAAAGGGAAAGGTGACTTCTGTGAGTGCTCTGATTTCTTAGAGTTTCTATGGCATGCAGGGAAAAGTGAGCCTAATTAGGTCCAAAGTCTTGAATAAAAAGAGTTTAGAGGATAGAAAGAATGGTGAACTTGGAATTCATAAGCAGAGAACCAAGAAGAGAGTGGTGGTATGAAAATTCCAAAGATGTGCAGAAAGCTTTGGAATATTCAATTTACTTCTAATTAGTGCTTTTATGAATGCAAAGGAGCTACTACAGTGAATAAAAAGAACCACAGGTATAAAGCAAAAGCAAAAAAAAAAAAAAATCAAAATTACCCATTGGGCTCAGATGGCACTGAGCTTTGAGTTTCAAGCTTTCAATAGTCAATGTGGAAAATCCACTCCCTACAATACAGAAGTGAAGTACTGAGAAGGATAGTCTCAGTAGTTGGGATAAAACTAGCAACAGACATAAGGCTCCTGTGCCTTTCCTTAACAAAGAATTAGAATGTTTCTAAGTAACTTAGCTGTGGCCCAGATTGGATCATCAGAGCACTATACATTCATCAACAGGGCACTAACCCATGAAGTTAGTTGTAGAGCTATCTATTAAGGAGTGGGGACCTACTGGAGAAGGCATGTCTCTGGGACTGTGGCTTTATAGACCATCTCACTCACTCTGATTCTTCTCCTTATCTGTGTTTCCTGGCTGCCAGGGCTGGGGCAGCTTTCCCATACCATGTCTGCCTTGCAGCCAGGTGATCATGGGCACAACCTTTTGAAACTGTGATGCAAATTGCTTGTCTTATTTTCAGGAATGAGTGTCAGGTAAAGAATTATATCCCAGTGATGGAAAGCTGACCAACACAACCTGCAAGACTGGCATTAATTCCCTACAATGACTACTTATCTCACTCTAGGCCTTGCCTTACAAAAGTAGCTCTACTACTCAGATTTCCAACTGAGGAACAAGATTTCAGCACATAAACTCTTGGGCAGAAATTCCTACCATAGCCAAACTGTGAATGCTATAAAGAAAAAAAAATTGATAGATGGGAAGGTAGAATAAAACACAGAGAAATAGGCCCTGCTGAACCAACATCAGAACAACACTGAATGATGGAATAATTTGGTTTTAATCTGCAAAGTAGATGAAACACAGAAAATAGCTAGAAGATATATTTGAATAAATAATGGCCAATATTTTTTCAAAATTTGACTTACAATAAAAACCCACTTATTTAATAAATTCTGATCACAAAGCATAAAGAGAGGAGTTTAACAGAGGTTGAATAGAGGAAGAAGCCATGTTGGAGCTGCTCTGAGAAAATCAACTAACAACACAAGTAATTGGAAGAAAGGAGGGACATACATTCTTATGCCAAAACTAATATGAGACTTGTAGATCAAACAAAATATAGGCACAGGGCTTCATAAAACATTTTTCCAGCCCACAGGGATGCAGTGGCTCAGCACACTGAGCAGGAATCGCCACATTGACAATTCTCCAAGAAAGTTATGGATTGCAAAAGTGTAGCTAACTCAAGCTAGTCAGGATAAATTTGAGATATAAAGCCTCTTCTCTCATCTGCCTTCTTCCACACAAAGAATGTTGTAACTTGGCAGCAAATTTCACTGAACACACAGTGGCACATGACTAGGAAATTGCACCATCCACAATGGGAAGGTGCTTGCATTATTGTTTGTTTGATTGTTTGTTTGTTTGTTTGTTTTGATCATACTTCCTGGCAGCTAACTGGAAACTAATAACAACAAAGTTAGGGACTGCGTGGAAGCAAAGGTGGTGAAGGAAGTGAGTGGCAACCAGAGAAAGAAGCAGTCATTGGGGATTTAAACAGCTTTGGGAAATCAGCACTCAACTTGTTTCATAGGAGATTGGGGGACAACTGAGCAACCTTGGCCTGTATAGGGTGATGACAACACTCCACACAACTTATGTCAGATATGAACAGGATAAAGACCTGCCTGCCAGAAGGTAGAAAAAAGGAGGCAGAAGCAAGACTGGGAGAAGCCAGCTGTACGAAGGACTTAGAGCAGCCCTGAGCTGTCCCTGCCTGAAGGCACCACAGCAACTGGGAGAGCAATGTAGAGGCAGTCATGGTAAGAAAACATGGACAGGGAACAGAGCTGTTGGGTTAAAACCGGCTGCAGCCAGTTTCCACATCTGGAGATCAGGACCAAAATCAGCCCTGTACCCAGCACCAATCCTGCTGCAGACTTGGTGGGGTTACATAGCACAGTTTAGGGAGAGTATCTGCTTTGAACACTACCACAGAACTGGGTACACCAGAGGAATTTTGTTTGTTGTGGTTTTTTTCTTTATTTGTTTCCTTTTTGTTTTTCTGTCTAATTGTTTTTTTTTAACTGTTGCTATTTAGGTTCTTTTGTTTTGTTCTACTCATCTTCTTCCTCTCTTTCCTCAATTATCTCTTTTGATTACATAATACTTTCATGTGAATGAACATTATCTCTTGTCTTTCTGGTTTACTTTGGCATTCTTTCATTTTATCCTTCATTCTTTTTCTCCCTTGCTCTTACCTAGTTTCCTAAAGCATCAGTTATCACCCTTTGCCTGCTGGCCTTGGCACTACTATATTTCTCTTCACTTATGTCTCTGTGTTGTCCTTTATTCCTCTTAAATTCATCCCGTCATAGGGTAAAATTATTCCATTAACAGGAAACTCATTGCATACACCTTCCTGGTTTATGTTGTATTGTGTTATATAACTGTAGATCTTGCTCTTGTGGTTAAAGTTTTCAAATCAGTAGGTACCACAGTTTGTCAGATTCTAGGCTTTGCTTGATGCTATTGTTACTGTTAATAGTACTACTTCAGCTAGGATGTCATATTTGTTATAATCAGTTTTTTTCTCTTGTATGACTATACTATCATTGTCTGGGATCATAACCAGCATAATTGCCCAGTATTAAATGACTTGGTGTGAAGCCAAATAGATAGTGACTTTTCAAGCTTAATAAATTTGGGAAGGTAGAATCTTAAGACAGATATGAAAACCCAAAAACAAGCATACCCAGATGATATTTCTGAGGAATAGACATTTCCTAGGGAAGACTTGATACTAAGACTTGATAGATACCTGTCATAAGTAATTTATAAGTATCAATACAAAAAGCAAAATAAAATTTAGAAATAGAAAAGGACAAGATATAAAAAGCAAAATTTGACCTCGGACCTAGCCCATTCAGAAGAAATTCAGGGAACAAAGAGATAGAGGAAATCAGAAAACACAAGCCAAAATTTTCTGAAATGATAGCTGCAGAAGTGAAAAAACAGGTGAGTGAAGTAACAGAGAAAATAATGTCAGGTAAAAAAATGAAATAGTGAGCAAAATGAAAGACATGCTCAATGAATCTAAATAAAGCACAGATTTTTAAAAATTGAGGAGTTTCAGAAAACGATGGAAACCGCAAATGCCCAACATAGGAAATAAATGGAATAAAAAGACTCAAAAGATATCTAGGAAATTAAAAATTCCAAGGAAAGGACACACAGTCATTGAAACAAAGTGAGGACAGAATATCAGATCTAGAAGACAAGATTGCAGTTATTGACCATGAAAGATAACTTCAAAATATCAAGAGATGATATCAACCCAGCAGCTGCAACATAGTATAAAAAAGGAACAACATAAGTTGGATCCAATGAGGAAATTGAAGTCAATTCAAATGCCATAAAAACCTGTTAAAAGAAATGATGGCAGAAAATTTCCAAAGATGGAAGAATTTGTCATACAAATCCATGAGGAATGTAGAATTCCAATAGGCCATGACCAAAAGAAATCTGCACCAAGACATGTAATTCCAGAAATTCAGCACAAGGACAGAATATTAAAACTGTTGGAGAAATAAACAAATTACCTGTAAGGGAAAGAATCACAGCAGACTTCTCATCACAAAGCCTTAAGTGAAGGACAGCTTGGATTAAAATATTGTGGATCCTGAAAGAAAACAACCAGATTCCTGTACCCTGCAAACTATCTTTCAAAAATCACTGAAGGAATAAGACACTTCAATGACAAATAAAAACTGAAGAAATTCACGACTACCAAACCAGCTCTACAAAATGCTCTGAAAGATATATTAGAAAGAGACAATGAAGACCATAATTCCAAGAACCACAATTTTAAAAAAAGCCACCAGGTAGGTCCAGCAACTAAATAGAGGATGAAAACAAAGAGCCAACAGCAGGAAAATAATACAGGGATAAGCCAATACATATCAGTTATAACTATCCATGTAAATTGTCTCGATCCACCAATTGAGAGAAACACCAGCAGAATGGATCAAGAAACAAGATTCAACAGCACACTGCGAATAAGAAATTTATTTAACTGAAAAGAAATTTATAAACTGAAAGTTAAAGGATGGAAAACAATATTCCATGCAACAGGAATCTGGAAAAAAGTAGGAATAGCTACCCTATTTTCAGACAATGTGAACTTCAAACCAAAACTTATCAAAAGAGACAAGGAAAGCTACTTCTTAAGGGAAAACTTCAAGGAGAAGGGATAATAATCAGAATATATTTGAGCCAAGTAAGGGTGCAATTAACTATATAAAACAAATATGAATGGATGTGAAAAATCTAATAAGCAATAATTGTAATAGGGGAGTTAATGTCCCACTATCACAATTAGATAGATCAACCAGACAAAATATTGACAAGGAAATATCAAAAATGAAACAAACATGTGAGAAAATAGATTTAGTGGATATCTACAGAATGTTCCACTCCACATTAGAATATATGTTTTTCTAAGCTGCACATGGGATAATCTCAAAAATAGATCATATATTAGCTTTTAGAATATGCTTAAGAAATTGAGAATGAATTGAAATTCTCCCATGCATATAACCTCACCATAGTGAAAAGAAATTAGAAATCAATGACAACAGAAAATGTGAAAAGTTCTTAAAAACACGGAGATTAAATAACATTCTTCTAAACAACCAATGTGTCACAAAAGAAATTAAAGAAGAAATTAGAGATTATTGACAATTACATGACAGCACTTAAACAACACGCTAGAATTTATAAGATGCAATCAAAACAGTCTCAATGGGGAAAAAATGAATTCAAATAAACAAGATAATGTTTAACCATAGTACAAAAAGAAGACCAAATCAAGACCAGAGGTTGTACAAGACAGGAAATTATAAAGATCAGAACAGAAATTAGTGCAATTGAGACTAATAAAAAATATGTAGCATTAATGAATCAAAGAGTTGCTTCTTTGAAAGATTAAGAAAAACTGATAAACTTTTAGCCAATCTTAGCAAAAACAGGAAAGAAAAGACTCAAATTCATGCAATTAGTAAAGAGTTAAATCATAATGAATCCTGTTAAAATACAGAAGATCACTGACACTTACTTTGCACACCTATACTCTAATAAGATAAAAACACAGAAAAAACAGATTTCTTGACACATATGAATTACCAAAGCTAAATAAAGAAGATACAAAAATTCTAAATAACTCAATATCAGTCAATGCAGCTCAAAATGTAATTAAATACATACCAACAAAGACAAGCCTAGGTCTTGACAGTTTCACAGTTGAACTTTACAAGTAATTGAGAGAAGACCCAATGCCATTACTCCTCAACTCTTTAATGAAATTAAAGGGAAATAATACTCCCAAGATCATCCTGGGAAGCAAGCATTATCTTGATACCAAAACCAAACAAAGATCTAACCAAAAAAGAGAACTAAAGGTCAATCTCCCCAGTGAGCACAGACACAAATATCCTCAATATTACCCTAGCAAACTGAATGCAACAAATTATCAAGAAGACTATAGACCATGGCCAAGTGGGGTTCATCTCAGGGATGCAGGGATGGCTCAGCATACACAAAGCTACAAGTGTAATACATGATATTAAAGAGCCAAGAACAAGGACCACATGGTCCTCTCAATAGATGCAGAGAAAGTACTTCACAAATGTAGAAAACCCATTCATGATAAAAGTGTTAACATAAAATTAGAATAGATGATCTTTTCTTCAATGCGATAAAAGCCATCTATGACCAATAACAGCCAGTATCATATTAAATGGTCAAAACTCAAAACTCTCACTCTAAAATCAAAAACAGGACAAGAATGGCCACTTATTACCACTCTTTTCCAATGTAGTTCTTTGAAACACTAACCCCAGAAATTAAATAAAAGGAATAAAGCTAATAAAGGAAGAAATTAAGTTATCATTATGGTCAGATGATATGATACTCTAAACAGAAGAACCTAAAAAAATCCACTAAAAAATTCTAGATTTAACTTTTTCTTTGTCTGTTTGTTTGTTTGTTTTATTTTATTTTATTTTTTTAAGAGAGAGAGAGGGGGTCTCGGGGAAGATAATGGAATGGTAAAAGCTGGAGACCACTGCCTCCCTATAAATTGTTTTTAAAACTGAAAACAGCAGTTTTGGGGGAAAAAGGAAGGACAGCAGAGAAATCTAGATAGAAGAGATCAGAAGCAAATATTGATTAAGGGCAAAGAAAGAAAAGTGACCTATTGAGCCGTCTGTCCCTTTTCCCTGTCCCCAGAACAGGCAGGGAGGCGGATCCTGCCAGGACCACACACAGGCACCCCAGCGACGGTGCACAGTGTGCAGCCTGCATCTGAGACACCATTTCACGGCGAGGAGCAGAACTGTGTTCTAGGCCTCCTGCAGCTGTGGTAAACTGCGTTACGTTCCCAGATCTGGACCCACGGAATGGGAAGAAGGACCAGTGCAAGGAAAACCCGCCCACCGCCCGACGGACTGAGGATCCCTGCTGCCAGGAGAGATGTCTCCAAGCTCCTGGGGGATCAAACAAGAACATCTCTACCACAGCAAACCAGCGACCCCAAGGCCTCCATCTCTGGGACACTCCAACTCTGGACTCCAACTGAGACCCTCCTCCCCCTATATCGAAGGAGGCGGGCCCCTGCTCTGAGCCCTGCCAACCTCGCCTTCAGTGAGTCTCTGGGTCTAGCGCCACCTATAGGACATGGACTTACATCAGGGGAAAGCCTGCATCTTCACAGCTCCTTTTCCCTGTGACCTATAAACTTTAAACTGTGTGTCTCAGCCCATACAGGAATCAACAGTTTCTTACCTCCGACAGCTGGCTGTTAGTGGACTCAATCTTATCCTATTCTGTTTTTATCTCTGTTTGTTTGTTCTATTTATCCTGTGTTTTTGCTATTGTTGCTGCCTTTCTTTTTCTTCCCTCCCTTTCCTCTCCTTTTTTTTCATCTCTCCCTTTTTCTACTCTTTGTCCACTCAGCTAGTCTTCATTTCTCTATTTTATTGCAACCTTTAATCTTATTGCTAATCTCTCCCTCCCCTGTCTCTCTGCCACCTAACTCCTTGGTAACCTTTTCACTTCCAAAAGATGATACCTGAATGGTATAAATATATTTGCGGTTATTTTTAAATCTGGGCATATGATCATAGTTCTGGCCTATGAGGTTGGAGGGGTCAGAGCAGCAACTACCAGTTTAGCATTTCTTGGGTCATGCTGGACATTGTTAATGCTTAGTGCTTTTCTTGGGTTATGTTTAAAACTATTAATGATCAGTGCTTTTATTTTTTTATTTTTGAGACAGGGTCTCGCTTTGTAGTTCAGGCTGGCCCTGAGCTCAGCCTCAAACTCACATCACAGCAATCCTCCTGCCTCTGCCTCCTGAGTGCTGGGATTACAGGTGTGAGCCCCCACGCCCGGCACTGTGGT
>PVIR01020226.1:10057-30957 GCA_004026965.1 Petromus typicus
AAAAAAAAAAAAAAAAAAAAAAAAAAAAAAAAAAAAAAAAAGGAAGGAGAGGGAACAATGACAGGGAAAGGCGGTACATGTATGTTATGGACACATGTTAAATTCGTACCAAGAACGTAGTGATTATGTAATGGAGATTTGTACTGATGAAAACGGAAAACCGAGAAAAATGAATCATCCTAACTGCAACAGGCAATAGATGTGCAATAGAGTCTCAGAATATAAAAGGATTTCCACCAAATTTATATTAAATATAGGTATTGAATCTGTCTAAACTAGTGAAACAATTTTGTAAACTTATTTCTAGATCATGGGAGGACTATTGTGTTACATGTACCTTTTTAATACCAATAAATATTTTAATAAAAAATATAGAAAACACATAGCAAAAGACAGTCAAAAGTTAAAGTAACCCAACCTTCTAAGGAATTATTATTGCTTCCAAAAGCCTACAAGGCAAAATTCAACTTTATTGCCTAAGTAAAGCCAAATGTATTTACAAACACTTAAAAAGTGATCTAAGGCAATTTTTAAAACTTAAAAATATGCTTAAGTGGAGAACTATTTAAAAAGTTACTCTCAATATTATTCTGCTTTTGGCTTTGCTTAATATATTTGTTAGAGGAAAATAAAGTGTTTTTCATGTTGATATATTATGTGCTTAGAGGTGAAAATTTTAATAGTGTTTCTTCATAATAATATATTTCTAATAGTAAAACACAATAAAAACTTCTAATTTATAATCTTTCTTTTCATACATTTTTAAAAAAGAATATGTGTGATGAGTTTGTAATAAGTATTACCCATGACTACAGAGTTCATATCCACTGAAGCAATTATAATTCTTTTAAAAATGTAGAGACTAGGGACAGGATTTGGCTCAGTGGTTCTGGTACCTGCCTTACAAGTGCAAGGGTCTAGGTTTGAACCCCAGTAACCATGAACCACGTACCACAGTGCTGGGTGTGGTGGCTCATGCCTGTAATCCTAACATTTGGGAGGCAGAAGCAAGAGGATTACTCTGAGTTGAGCTCAGGGCTAGCCTGAACTACAAAAGTGAGACCCTTCCTGTCTAAAAATTTAATAAATAAATAAAGACTAGAGCATAAAATAGCCAAATTTTATTAAAAATGGTTTCCATTTTTCTGGGAAAATAAATACATATATGAATTGCCTGTCAAGTAAATAAATTGCTAATCAGTAATTATACTCCTCCAAATGTAATATTCTGATGGATTTGTATCAACTATGTTGGGGATATTGTCCTGTGACATACATTAATATTACATTGTAAAACTTTTTAAAAAGTTAACTGAATAGATTGCTATTAGATTTGTGTAGCATCTTTCTATAAAGCCATTTTATGTTTTTTTTCCCCAATAGTCTTTGAAGTAGATTGTTAATACAAAATGTAGCTCTATGCAACACAAATTTGAAATACATGTCTAAGACTGTCATTTACAGAACTGAAAATAAAACACTTTTCTGATAATGTAACATATGTTCAGTAGTTTGCTTTTACATTTTTAAAGTTCTTTAGCAAAGTAAAACAAATGAAGGATGCTAACCTTTAGAAGACCTAAGCTCCTCCCTTGTGTTATCATGTTTGAGCCTTTAAATTACTGAGCCACATAACATAGAAAAGTAGGGATTGCTAAATGGAATATATATTTTACATTTTGAATTAAATTATGAAATTCAATTATTTTGTTAAACTTTAAAATGCATCTTTTTTCAGAACAAAATATTTACATATAATTGTTATGTTCTCCGCTGAATGACCAATAGAAAATATACTTCAAAGTCTCAAGAAAATCGTATTCATATTAAATAAAATCTTATGCAATATAGCTAAGGCAGAACTAGTATTTTCTTTAAAATAGAAAGACAATGCAATAGCCATAATTGATTCTCTTATAATTTTAACTTGCTGAAATTTAAAGGGATGCCTTAAATTCTTAAATTCTATCAATCTTCAAAAACACTTTGATTGTTGCCTAATGAAAAGACTGTTGTCTTCTAATTACATGTATATCAGTAAACTTAAACATTATTTTTAAGTACACAAGCTCATGTATAGATGAAAAAGTAGGAATATGAGGGAGGCCAATGGAATAACTCAGTGGTAGAGCAATTGCCTTATAATGTGAGATCCTGAGCTTAATCTTCAGTGCCTTCAAAAAACTAATAAATAAAATTGAGGCTGTCATGTGCACCAACTGTCTCTTCCACCATCCTACAACAATAACTTAACTCAAAAAATTCAGTATAAATTGAGGAAATTTATATTGCTCCAAATTTAGTTTAGCAACTGAAAAATATTTTATTAGGCATGTACAAAGATGGTTATTATGTATTATCTTGACCTTGTTCAAAAGAAGTACACAGTAAAATGGGTGAAAGGCATAAAATCTGTCATAAGATATAGATTATTCATTTTTTATGTGACATTTCACAATAATAATAGAGAATATCAAATATTCTAAAGCAGCCACAAGTATTACTATAAGTATTATTTCATTGAAAATTTACAAAAGCTTTGCATGATAGGGGGAATCTTACTCTCAAAGTAGAAGGAAGTAGAACTGGAATTGAACTCAGATCAGCTTAACTCTAACAAGTACATCTTCAACCAAAGTATTACACTTGCCTCTAGATTTTACTTCACGCCTAAAAATAAAATTCATTCTCTAGTTTGAAGTTATATTCAACACTGTCAAGTATTTTTTTTCTTTGAAAGGAAGCTTCCTTTCTTTTTTACAAAAGTAATACATGCATATTTTATGAGATGCAGAAAACATAAAGTTACAATTCATATTCATTCAAAGAATCTCTTTTGTCTAAGTTGAATGTAATCTGTAAACTTGCATTGCATCCAGAACATAACTCTTCTTCACTATTTCAATAATAGCTGTTGAATTTCATGTAAATGTGGATTATGACGGGAGACCCCATAGATATGACACTTATTCATTTTCAATACGGTATAAATATTTTCTTCATGAAAATAATCACATTTATCTTTTTAAAAAATCTTTATTGGAAAGTTACATGCAGGAAATCAAAGTCAGTTTTATTCTCTCAAATAAATCAGGCACTCAAAATATATTTAAAAAGTAGAATAATAAATAAAATAATCATCACTAGCCAAATAGTTGGAAAGCAGGTGTATGCCACAAATAAAATATTTTTAGTATAGTCCTAAATAATTGAAGCTTAATAAAAATTTTAATTATATTTCATTAAACTTGAGTCCACACACTTACATTTATTTAGATGATTTTCTTTAGCATTTTTATCTTAAGTGAATCCTCTTTTTTAATTAAAATATTGGCTTTAAATTGCACATCATACATACATATATATGTGTATGTGTATGTATGAAAACAAAAAAACACCTATAATTTTCATGAATAACTTTTAAAAAATGAAAGATCATATCTTGGGAGCAAGCAAACTATCTCAGTATTCACATTTTTCTAGGCATATTAATAAAAAAATTAAAATAAGATTACAAAAAATTATAATGAATTTCAATGTATTCAGAAAACAGCATATTCAACAAAACTATAGAACATTCTCACATGCTATAAACTTTTTGATGAAATTATCCTTTCAAAATAATATGAAAATATAATTCTATATTTTCCATTTATAATTCAACATATTTTTCACCTGTGCTGAAAGTATGGTGGTGTTGTCTGTCACAAATTGTCCTCCCTGAGAAAATGGCTCTCCTTACTACCATCAAAAATAATAGCTTGAGACCAAATACTTTAAAATTAAAATGACAATTTATTTTTCAACTCTCCTCTCTTATGTATTTAATTGGCAAATATCCAAAAACTCCATACATGGGTCAAATTACTTATTTACTTAGAGCTACATTTTGCAATCAATTTATTTCATAGCCTTTTAAAGTAAATTGTGCTGCAGAGCATTAGATGTCTCTTGGGGAAAGTGTTCTGATTTTTCAATAAATCCACTGGTAGATTGCTAACATCTGTTTTTAATATTTGGATAGAAAATTATTCATGCCACTTCTCTACAGTGCTGAGTTTTGAGGTTTTGTATGTTTATTTGACCTAGGGTTGTATCAGGCTACCCAGATGTGAGTTCAGAGGAAGAAATTTCAGCTCAGAGAAATCTTCTCAACCCATTTACCTGCCTAAGTCAATTGTTAGTCCAGGGTCTTAATTAAGTTCCTATACAAAACAGAGTTGAATTTTTATTTATTATTATTATTGTTATTACTTTTAGTTTTTTGAGACAGTTAAGTTTTAATGTCATATTCTGTATAATAGAGCAAAAAACATATACGCCTCCTATTGTATAAAAAGCATGATTTTACTCAAGTATCAAAAAACCTGGAACTATTGTTCAGTTACTAATGTAGCCACAGAATGTCAGTTTGATTACTGAACCTTGCCAGAGAGTATTATCTAAAGCTGTGCTTTCAGGTGGAAAATTTTTGGTCCCTGAAAGAACTTTTTCAATTTGTAAAATATATTGTAATCATACTAAAATAAAAGGTATAGTTTTCTCTACCCAGTCACCTAAAGATACAAGCGCCATCTTTCAAGCGGGACTGTAGTTCTCATACAGTATTCACTGAATGTCTTTCTTGAGTTTGAGTCCATTAGGTTACACATGGCATAGAATGACTGACTTGAACAGCTACTAGTGTGTGGGAAAGAGTAACATCCAAGGTGAAATACACTGATTCTAGAAAGATTTTTAAGAGTGACTACTGGCTTCATTTTAAAGTAGCAATATTTATTGAACTTTTATGTATGTAATTTGTGTAAACATAAACTGAAAATTAAATGTATTATCTCAATGAATTGGTCTCACTGTACAATAGTTTGTTGTTGTTGTTTATTTATTTACATTGTGCTAGAGCAAGTTTTTGTTTTTGTTATTGTTTTTGTTTTATTCTTACACTACAGCACTGCCTTCGGTCAAAAAAAATTAGGCTACCTTGGGATGAATATTCTCTAATGGTCAAATTGACAGATCGCCATCATGGGGACGCCCCAGTTTCTATTTGCGGAACACCCCGATAAGCCTAAGCTTCTATGAGTCTTTTTAACAGCATTCATTTTTGTCCTTTCAAAACTTTAATTGAACACACATATTTAATTAGTAGTAAATTAATATAAGAATGTTATAGGAAGATAGAAAAGCTAGCATAATTTATTAATGTCCTTTAAGAGTTTAAATGTCTAATGGAA
Source organism: Petromus typicus (assembly GCA_004026965.1). Lineage (NCBI taxonomy): Eukaryota > Metazoa > Chordata > Mammalia > Rodentia > Petromuridae > Petromus > Petromus typicus. Next base: position 15,292 of record PVIR01020226.1, read on the forward strand.
AAGCCATTATGAAAGTAACTAATATAATATAAAGTATAGAATTTATAGAACTGACATAACTTAATTATTGTCAGGTGACAAATTTAGAGATAATTTTGCCTAATTGCAGTGATCAAGATGATATTTTTAAGATTTAGAGAGAAATCAGATATTGAATGGCAGAAATCATGAGGGAAGGATCAAATGGAGGAGACAATGAACACAGATCAGAACCTGACAAGCGTGAGGTGGCTGAGGGTAGAGATAATGAAAATGAAGAAAAGAAATATATTCTTAACCTAAATTGTGAGATAACTTGAAGATCAAGCTAAGAAATTTGAAGTTTTATTTTTTGACTCTTTGGTGACATAGACTGTTTGAAAAGGTGGATCCTGGTAATTACCCACTTTAGGTGCACTTTATATATACGTTATGATTACCAGAAATGAAATTCATTTAACATTACAATTAATACCTATATTACAGGAATCAAGAAAGTAAGAAAAAGCTTAAATATACTGGATTCAAGAGGATTTAAATATGTGCATGACCACAGATCCATAAAAACTAGGGCATTTGGAGAATGTGATACAAGAGCTAAGTCCACTTTTGTCACCTCAGACAAACGGTTTGAGAGGGCAGACCAGGTTTGTGACTCCGAGGAGCCATTTTGATAGTCTTAGAATATGTACACATTGTCAGAAATGTCCCCACTACAGATAAGAAAAACTCACGTAGGTATTAGTGTTTATCAGTAAGCTGGCCCTCAGATTCCACAAGCTCAGAAAGGCTAAAACTCAGTTGACTTTGCACTACAAAATTACCTAGTTCTTCTAAAGTATACCTGTGAAACTACAACAGTGAACTCTGGATATAGTCCCACATCCCAAATCCTGAGAATATCTGGGCTTCATTGTCCCCAGTGAGTCTCTTGCATCATAACTCAAAATCATCTAAGGAAAGAAGTGAGTGGCATTCAAAATTTGTAGAAGAAAAACATACAGATGGATTTTACAATTCCTCCAGGTGGAATCTGACTGACACAGGAACTTCAGCTCTTCACAGTTCACCAGCCATCTTCTTACCTGTCACAGGGTAAGACAGAAATTCCGAGGTGACATGTGTGTGCAGTCAGTTTATTGGGGAAGTGATTTCTGGACAACTTAGTAGGATGGATAAGAAGAAAGGCAAAAGAGCGGGAAACCTGGCAAAGCATTCCAGAGCCATTCACACCTGTAAAACACTATCTTAACCCTTTTAAAATTTCTGTGACAGAATAGTGGAGATTGAATAACTTAAACAGAAGAGAGGCTTATTTTTCTTCACAGTTCTGTAAACTGGAAAGCCAAAGTCAAATGAGCACATCTGCTTCTATTTTAGTGAGGACTTTGTGTTGCACTATACATGGCAAAAAATGAAAAAGAAAGGAAGCCAGGTGTCTGCAGAAGAGAAGAAATTCTCCCTAATATTTGCAATAACTATATCATGCCCACAAACAAGCCTTCCTCATTCTTTAAAGGTACATCCTCATGACCCAAAATGCCTTCCACTAATCCCTGCCTCCTAACACTGGTGCCACTGGCAACTAAATTCAACATGTGTTTTGGACAAATGATGTACAGCTAACCCATAGCAACAACAGAAGTTTGATATTCCAAGGATGTCTAGATATGGGGCAGGAGACCACAGTCTGTTCTCTGTACCAATATCCCCCTGAATAATAATTCCCCAGTATTTCTTGTTAACTTCTTCTGTGGATCACAAGGCCCCTCAGACCACCAACCACAGGTGTTTACAGAGGGATTTCATGGCAAGTCCTGAAATAATAGTGACTGAGGAGATGCTATGAGGAGCCAGCAGCATCTTTTTCACTCTCAGTTGTCTCCTCCTCACCACAAAGGCCTCCTTCAAGGAGCATATCACATGCTCTGAGGTACAGATGAGTAAACTGATATTTGATGGTGCTAAGGGGCCTAAGAATGCCCCTTAAAGGGAAAGAGTTGTCTCTTTGCTCACCCTTTATTCCCTCTCCTTAGAGTAATGAGGCCCTTGCTAGGGCTTCTTGTAAGACTTTGATAAGTTTGAAAATGGAAGAAAGTCAAACAGGGAATAGGTTTTGAGTGCAATGAAGACTTTAACTAGCAAATATTCACTGGACAGACTATGATAAAGTCTGCACTCAGTGCAGTGTCATTTGAGGCCCATGTGAATTCTTACAGTTATTGAATGAATGGATGAGTGAATCAGTGAATGAGCAGAAGCTCCTAGTTCACAACTTTAAGTTCCACACTTCTCTTACTTACTTTGGAATTGAACAAAGCTCCAGAGACCAGATGAGAGAAAATCCATGCCCAATACAATCCTGAAAAATTAAATATGTCTGTGGGTAATTCACATAGCTGATGCTTCCATAAACTGCACATGAGATAAAGAATACCTGGCCATGGAAAGCTGGATTCATGAGTCAGCAGTGGGGCAAGTAGATTTGATTGAGATCTATGACTTACTTTGAAATAGAATACATACCAGAAGTGGCCCCTGCACTGCCGGCCTTCCTCCCAGATCCCTCTGAGCTGACCGACCAGTGCTGGCTTCCCAGTTCCAATAGCCCACACTGTAGGAGTCTCTTCTTTGGTACCAGGGTCTGGGCCAAGTGGAATTTCTTTTTAAGCCCTTTTTTCCCCCAATCTATTTACTCACTCAATATTGTTCATTTAAATGTTTCTCCTAATGATTGTGAATTATCTTGACCAGACATAATAGACTCCTTTGGCATTATGATATTGAATCACCATCTTTCTAACACTTCTATAAAGTTTTGGGGTATCATGTATTCATACACACTTGACTACTCAAAAATAAAATAAAAGAGCCTGTAAAGAGTAAAGAAATACTGCACTTTAAATAATCTATTGAAGCACAAGAAAATGAAGACTTTGAGCCCTGCAGTAATATAAATAATTCACTTTTTGAGGCTATATATATATCCTTTGGCAAAATTTATTCTAAAAAGTTGTCTGTTTCCAGTTGTTGTCTCCTTCTTTGTATCTAGCACTGAGACTTACGCATTTTAGTTGTGCTGCTGTTTTCCCTCACTTTGTTTATATCTGCCTTAGACCATTTGGTCCTTAGGATATAAATGCTGCCTTTTTATATTCTGCACAAGTGTTAGGAAAGCTTTCTGAATCAAAAATATCACAAAAATTTTAAGGGGCATATGAGGATATCTGATCTAATCTCCTAGACATACAAAACATATGTGACACTCCTAGATGTGACTCTTGCTTACCCTTAAAAATATCCATTGATTTCTCTCCTTCCAAAACATTGTCCACTTCACAGAATTTGAAACCTTATTGTTAAATGGAGCAGGAAGTTGCATGTGTTTTAATTCCTACACATTTACTCTGCTTTTTGGAGATTCAGAAACTCCTTCTTATACATAATAGACTTTTAGATGTTTGACGTGTACTGTTGTGTCTTGTAAAAAAGGAGAAGTACATATGCATGGGATAAGCTGTCAAGTTTACTGTTTGTGTTGTTTATTTATTCACTTTTTAGCTTGAAATCCTGAAAAACAGAGACTCACTGCTTGTTGAAGACATTGTTTATTGTTTTATACTGCAGTGCTTTCATCACCAGCTGACTTATTTCTTAACATTTTAAAAAATGTATAAATATACAGGCAAGAGATTGACCTTTAGGAAAACTGAATAGTGAAATTCAACTAGTATTCAATACTTTCCCTTTTAATTTCTCTGTAGTTAATGTAATGATTGGGTCTCATTATAGAAATATATCCACTATTTTAAACTTATTATATTTCACTACTAACATACTGATATTTGGAAAAGTATTTCCAAGTTGTTGTTGACAATGTCCAAGATAGTGGAAAAGGAAAGAGGAAGATGGAATATGTGGAAAAATTGATGTACTTTTTGAATTTCTAGTTGGTAACTGTGCAGAAAATTATAGTGATATCTCAAAAAATACCACATAATGTGGTATTGTAAAATTACCATATAATCCGACAATTCTACACATGGGTATATAGCTGCAAAATGAAAGCATAGATTTGAACAATGTTTGTGCATTTATTTTTACTTAAAACAAAAGGTAGAAACAAATCCACTGTCTAATTTAAATGAATGGTTAAATAAAATGTCATATATATACACACTGAGCGTAATAACATTCAGTTTTGCAATGGGAGGAAATTTTGACATGTATTTATTTTTTTAATAAGTTCAGTTTACTGGTACATTTTAGGAATACTTTATGATCACATTCTCATTGGCAGTTTCTATCTGTTCATAATGTATCTTGATTCTTATTTTCCCCATTGTCCTGTCCTAATGTGTTTGAACTTCGGATATAATTAGATAAACTATTCAGAAGGACAACTATTGTATGAATCCTCTATAGGAGTTTCCTAGCTACATTCAAATTCAAAGAGAAAACAAGTAAAATGGAGGTTACTAAGGGTGGAAAGGAAGAAAAAATGGGAAATATTAATGGATGAAAAGTGGTTAAATGTTCTGAAGATGGATGGTGGCCATGGTTGCATGTGCTATGATTCAGTGTACATGGTGCTATAGAACTCTACACATAAAATGCTTCATATAGTGCATTTTATAAGTATGTTCCACTGCAACTTTTTAAAAAGAAAGCTCTTAGTTCAATATAATGATGTAATGAAGTAATACAAAAAGAGGAGTAAGTAGCAGGTAGAAGAGTTTTGATAAAAGAGAAAATGTGTTTGTGTATCATAAGCATCAAATGTTACATAAATGATATGACAGTTGCTCTGAGTCATGTACTACTTTTATGATATATTGAGCATTTGAAGATGGAAATAACCAAGAAAAGAAATCAATAGCGTTTAAAGTTGTGAGCCAGGCTAATATACAATCCCTATAGATCTACTTAATGACTGTGGAAAGGTTCCTTTGAGAATTCTAAGAAAGGCTGATCTTTTTCATGCAGTACGCTGCTCTGTACCTCTACCGTTGTACTACCAATCTTCTGAGCTGCACCCCCACCAGCTAGTAAATATCACCTGAAGTGTCACACTTAGACTTCTTTTGATATGTTTCCCAGTAAGCAGTTATATTCTTTATTCTTAGATTGTATGCACCAAGAAAAATTGGGTCAATTCTATCAGGGATAATTTTAAAAGTGGTATCTTCGAAACAGTTTTGTTCAATGATATTCTCTGAGATGCATGTCAGAAACCTCACTTTTTTCTATCAGTGATGGTTCAGCTTGCTCTGGGGTTTTTATAATTTTCTGAAACTGACGACTTGATTGCTTTAGGGAAATTCAGATGCAGATTTTACCTTGAAGAGTCAAAAAGCATTGCTAAATGATGGATCAAGTGTAATGGGATTAAGGATTTTTTCCATCCTTTTTATATTAATTACTCATCCATAAAGAGAGAAACTAATCACCCTGTCCCTGACTAATGCTCTGTAGGCTTTTGATATCTGTTTGATGAAACTATTACAAGAGATGAAGCTAGAAAAATCATTTTTTACTTTAGATACGCATATAACACTAGAGTTGGCAGGATCTGAGTTTTTGAGACTAAATGAATATGAAGTGATGAAATGCCACTTCACATAGAGAAGCAAAACTTAACAGCTATGTTTGATGTTAAAATGTGTGTGGTATATGTGTTTCTAATGCCAAAGTCTTGCTTTCTATTAATCATTTTTTGTAGTCACAAAACCATGGCCACTTGATCTTTGGCTGAGGATGTGAGCAGTCAGGACCCCAAAAACTGATTATCTCTTTCTGGTGGTTTGTCTTACTTAGAACAGGTCCAGGGTAACAGGAACTGCCTGCTCTCCCACACCAGGTTAGATTTTTTCTTTAATGAAGTTCTTCTTTATTAGTAGTATATGTTGATGATATATAATAATTGCATTCACCTTCTAGAGTACATGCATAATACATATAAATATCATGCCGTGACATTTTTTTATTCTCTCCTCCTCCCACCCTACACTTATCTGCTGCTTCTTCCCAGATGTCTTTCCTGTCTACTCAAGTATATGTGAATATTTGTTCATCTGCTGCAACTCACTTCTTATAGAGACAATCACCTTACATTTTCTAGTCATTCCTTTTGTGAAACAATAGTCTATAAAAACACCTCGGAAGAATATATTTTAGTAACAACTTCTAGAGAAGATGGAGTTATGTTGTCATCTGTGGGTGGGATGGAACTGTCTTCTAGATATATGATATTTTTTGCTAAACATCGTTAAAGAAGTAAAAGGGTGACAGTGCATATAATTTATGTAGGACTGTAAATTGCTACAGATGTTGTAAAAAAGGCCATAGAGATTTCTCAGATAAATCAACAAAACAAAAAGAGACTACCATATAAACTAGTGATCTTGTTTCTTATCACATATCTTTATGAATAAAACCACTATATCAAAATGTTGTCTGAACTTCCACATTTATTGTAACATTAAGATAGCACAGAAAACAAAATCAAATCAAGATGCCTATTGGGGACCAGGGAGTTAGCTCAGTGGTTCCGGTACCTGTCTTGCAAGCGCAAGGGCCCGGGTTCGATTACCTGGTAACCACATAACAATACTAGGTGTGGAGACCCACACCCAGCAGCAACCAGTACCACATCCACAGTGCCGGGCGTGGTGGCTCACGCCTGTAATCCCAGCACTCGGGAGGCAGAGGCAGGAGGATTGCTGTGATGTGAGTTTGAGGCTGAGCTCAGGGCCAGCCTGAACCACAAAGCAAGACCCTGTCTCAAAAAACCTAAAAAAAAAAAAAAAAAAAAAAAAAAAAAAAAAAAAAAAAAAATCAAGATGCCTATTAAAGGATACTTGATACATAAATTGCAGCATTTCTGCACAATAGAATAATAGTCAGCCATAAAAAGGATGAAATTTTGTGATTTGTGACATGAGCGAAACAAATGAAATAAGCCAACCACTGCCTGTTCTCATTTATAGAAGGCAAAATAGTTTTCATAGAATCATGACCATTAGAGATAAGAAAGGATATGGAAAGAAGGATGAAAAAAAGAAAGAAAAAACTATAAACAAGTATCAGAATAGAGTTGGTAGGAGGAACAAGTTTAATATTCTATAGGAGAATAAGGTAACTAGAACTTTACTCTTCTATTCTTAAAAAATGAAAGAAACCATCAAAATATACTGCTAAGCTAAGAAACGAGATAGTTTAATTGTCAATTTTAGCATTTGTACTAATATACTAAATTTTGTATATTAAACATTCAATGCAATATACTTTATAATATGCTCTGGGCCAGACATTTAATATGAGGCTTTTAAATAATCTGTACTAATGTACAGAAATAAATATAAGTTTCTATCTAGTTTGTTTCAATCTGGAAATGATAAGCATACATAAATTATACTTAGGAATACAGCATTATAAAAATATGCAGAGGGAAAGTTTTCCTCTATATATTGGTTAAACATTAAGTGTAACACTTTGACTAATGAATATTTCATAAAATAAATTAAACTTATTTGCATAGTAGGCCCAACTAAATGCGACCGGAAAAACACTTGATTTATTTTGAATTTGCATAATCGATTTACATTATTTGTGAGCTAGAAAATATAAATTTAAAGTTATATATTAAATATTATTGGAAATCCCTTGTAATCTTGATATTCTTAATAAGTTGATAAATGTTATCCTTTGCTACATTTTGGAAACATTCTAAATTCATTATACCCTTCATTTAGCATTGTACTATACTTTTTGCTAAACGAAAAATTAGATACATTTGAAAGTTGTCATAGTAATGTTGCAAACTTTCTTATATCTAGAAGTATTGAAGAAATCTGGAAAACTCTGCACAGAAAACTATTTGGTTTATATCATGAAATTCAAAACTTGTAAATACTATCACAAATAGTTATTTTTGTAGTGGTAAAAAATTTTTACATTATGAAAAAAATGAAAAACATGAATCTCCTTAAAGTTCAAATACTCATTTTACATCTGAAAGTTCTCTTGTGGATAACAAAAACTAAAAAGGCTTTATGAACACAAAGAAAACATAGAAATTAGTTTATCCTATATGCATATTCTTAAATCATGAAAGTATAAAATAATTATACTGACTATAGAGCTATGATAACTAAAGGCAATATTTTATATCAGCTTTGTTTAGAAAAATAAAATCTCACTTTGATAATTGTAGTATCATTTTATAAGAAACTAGTGAAGTGTAACTATGTAATGGATATGTGTATCCTTCTATGAGATTTTTGCTTTCTTACAAATTCAAAATTATTTAAAAAATAAAAACTTAGATAACACTACAATTCCAAATACTGAAAGGTAAGTGCTTTATAAATTCCAATTATTTATTTTCTACTAAAATTTGTTTATTTATTATTTATTTATTTGTAGAAAGGGTCTCACTTCTGTAGTAGAGGCTGGCCCTGAGCTCATTCCATAGCTCAGAGAAGCCTCAAACTCAGAGCAATGTTTCTACCTCTGCTGGGACCATAGGCCTGAGTGACTACACCCACCATTGTAGTATGGTTACTGGGGATTGAACTCAGGACCTTGTGCTTGCAAGGCAGACACTGGAACCACTGAGCTAAATCTTAGGCCCTAAAATTTTTATTTTTATATTTATTTATTTATTTTTAATTCAAATCTTTATTGGTTCATTATAGTTATTTTTTTATTTTTAATTACAATAGGAATCAGCCTTTCCCTTATACTTGTAAATATTGTATTATTATACAATAAATGATAAATTATTTTATATTAAATTTACTATATCCTGTTTAGACTGTATCATTCATTCCTACATAAAACCATCAAGTGAATACAATTAAATTATAGAGTGTTGTTTGAAAATGACTTCAAAAATTCTGATATGTATAATTGCAATTTACCCAAGACACATTCAGAATCCTCTTTTCCAGACAAAGTAAACAATATGATATTCTCAAAGTAATACTTAGCTTCTCAGAGATTGCATCAGCGATGTTGAGGAAGGATTAAAGCATTAGACGCTAAAAAATCTGTGAAGTGTGTTTATGCATTTGAGATTCATTTACTGAACAATAAACATACTTATATTTTCCATAAAAATGAATGCTGTGCATGACTGTTAATAGCTATGAAGACAAAAATAGCACTAATTTGTATATTACAGTCTATTGTCTTTCTTTGTAACTGCAGTCTTGAAGTATTATACCATAAGAAGGCACTATAGCAAAATATCTTCTCCAAATTTCTGAAATATTTCACAAAGAAAGGCAATGAATGTGTTCCATTTCAGGATATTATGTAGCCAAATACTGAAGAGTAACTTGCACACCTGAGATACTTTCCACCTGGTTATCACTGGTTCCATCCCACACATGCCTCTGGAAAGCTCTTTTTGCTATCACAACTATTTTATTTGGTGGTTATTTTTTGTGTGATTTGAGCAAAGTAAGCCAATAATTATTTATGTATTAAGAAGCAGTATTATCATATTAAATATTAATTACAATCTTAAATTTCAAAGATTTCAAATTCTGCAATGTGAGGCCCAATTTGCAGAATGCTGTTCCAATGTGAAAAATGGGGACTATTAGTTTCCTATCAATGTAACAACAATGATCCAGTAAGAGAATGGTGGAGCCCAATATAGTTCATTTAATCAGTCCTGACTTACTGGGACAGGAATTTCAGAAAAAAATTAAGACTAAATATTTATAGAATGTCAGTAGGTGATAAAATACTGCGTTTCCTGGAAAAGTGATGAGAATACAACATACAAGTTTTTAGACGACTTATGATTAAACATCAGAGTGCATATAGACTTATAAATACAGCCAGGCACAGGTGTAATAAGACTGCAGTGCCAGCTCTTGAGAAGTTGAAACAGGGAGATTTTGAGCTCTAGGTCAGCCTAAGACATGTGATGAGACTCTTTTTTCAAAATAAAATGAATAAATAAATTTTAAAAAAATATAAACGGCTGGGGATGTAACTCAGTGGCGAAATGCTTATGGATTCAAACCCCGGAGACACAAAAAGCAAAACAAATATGTAGATAATCCAGGAGGGGAGTTGCCAGATGACTGACATTTCACAGAAACCAGGAAATGAGAACATCTCATAATGCACCCACCAGAAGCAAAGAGCGTGGGGCTGGGGCACAGCGAACAATACAGAAAAGTATTACTGTGGACCAGGAGACATTTGGCTTTAATGCAGGAGTTACATCATTAGATTCATGAACATGTTTCAGGAGTTGCCAATGCATTAGTGAATGGATGATACAGAAAACAACAGTTTTCCTAACGCAATCATGCCACTGACTTCTGATTATCTTTGAAGGCTAGTAAATAGCTTAGTACTCTATTTCTTTACTTTGTTCTTGCGATGAAAATATACAAACAACTTCGTTCATTTGTCGATTATTTCTAGTGCTTTAATTGCCTGCTAAATTTCCACTGTGTCCAATTGTAGTGTTGAGGCACTGCATATTAAAATGAAAGAAACTCAATTCAGGAATATTTTTCAGAAAGGACTTAAGGCACAACACAAAGAAAAGAGTATAAAATAAACCTTGCTCTAAAAAACAACATAAAAGTAATCCTTCTAAGCTCCGAGGAGCTGAAAAGTTGGCTTAAGTCTGACCGGGAAAAGCTCTTAATGCCTTGCTGCAGAAAATGAGCTGCATTGTAGAGTCAATGAATGTGTTGTTTATGACAGTAATAAACACTTCTTTTATGTGTGTAATGAGAAATTGAGATAGAATTGGTCAACACAGACACCCTTGATATTGTCTTTCATTGCTAGGAGGATATGCTCTGCTCAGTTTCACATTGCCTGAAAAGTTAAATCAAGGTGAAGCGAGTGTCTCTGAGGTATCCTCGGTGACACTGAGTAGGAATGGTGACTTTGAAACAACCTTATAAAACAGCGATGCAATAAACTCCTGGAAGAGAAACATAACCCGGACTCCAAGATAGGTGACTGATAGGGTATTATTTTGGACAATCCGGGGAGCACTTTATGGTGCATGCTTCTGAGTCCCAAGGTGGAAAAAAATAACCCAGAAGGTTCTCTAGAGAACACACCCTACCTTTAATTGGGCAGGATAAATTGGGAGACAGTTCCCAGAAGTACTGTGACAAATGTTCTTGGAAGGAATGATCTGTATATTGATCTAAATAAGCAATATTTATTTTAAGATTTCTATCTAACCATTCTTCCTACACTTGAAAATGTTAGTAAAAAATGTTTTAGATCTTATTGGAAATACATGCATGTGTCTTATATAAAATTTAACAGGCTTTTGTAGTAACAAAATCAGGAGCAAATAATATGTGATAAACAAAATGCACTCTTTATTTTTCATATTAATATGTAGAGCAGACACTTGACATTAAAGCATAGAGTAAATCTGCATTGATTTATTTTAAAATGAATATATACATGAGTGGTAATGTAGAATGACTCATATTTAGACACATCATGTCTACTCTGCACATCCTTACTCTAGTTATAATGCTGATATTTTCTTGACAAAATGAAGAGGGAACACATTATTCTCCTTTCGGTATGACAGAACATGAATTTCCTCTACAATGGAGCCTCTGAGGATTTGGTAAGAGCAATTGAAGAGCTGTGAACTGCACTTAAGCATCTTTAAAATAAAAGTCTTTAATAAATGGGAGTCATTCTGCTTCCTCAGCTGCTCTTAAGAATAGCAGCCCACAAGGGAAGATGAAGCAGGAGTGAGCGAATGCTTAATAAATATTTGTTGAATTGAATTGTGTAATTGATTATTCTCCAACCACGGAAGGTATTTTCGAGCTTTTAGAAGGAGATGCTATGGTAATTTAGCATATATACTGTTCAACAACATCCTGGTAGGTCCTGGCATAGGGAGGCAGCATGCCTCAGTGTGGACTGCGACATGACAGGTTTTTATTGCTGTTTCATTACACTGTGGACAATATGGTACATTATAAACATGTGTATTTTTAAACTAGTACAGGCAACCGTTCCTGACACAGAAAACACCTGTAAATTCATTAGGAGTGTTATTTTCCTTTTCTTCCTTTAAGGATGGAAAATGAAACAAATTCCCTTGGCAGGACCTTGTCTTTACTGTCTAAGAAGTAGCCCGTGATTCACTTGTTTTCTACAAGAGAGAAATGGTGTCCTTGATCACAAACCTGATTTTGACAAACAAATAAACAAATATATGCCTGAAAATCTAAGTTCTAAGCATAAATGAGCAGACTATTAATGACTCAAATAGGTCACTTTTAAAAAGATAATAATTGAAAGAGTTTGAGCTTTCTTTGCTTTAATATGCTTCAAAAACACTATTGATACTGTGCTGATACTCATTACATGATTACCCTATGAGTTATCTACCTATAATTGTAAAATAATCTAATTATTTTTTCTTTAGAATAAACAGTTGCACTTCAGGCACTGAACAAGGGTCTTTGTATATAATACTTAATTGTTAAAAATTATCCCATGTGTAATTGATACCTCATAAGTAAAGAAGCTGTTACCTGGGGATAGATTACTGTATTGTCCCACATTACACAGATATAATCCACTGTAAGTTGTTTTTAACACATCCAACCTGTCTCTGACAGCATGATGATTGCTCCTGTTTTAGAAAACAGAAAGAAAAACACCTCTATCTTATTAAATTTATAGACTTCTGATATAAATATTTAACCTCTGTTTTTTAAAGTCATCTAATTTAAAATTTCTATACATTATATATATATATATATACATATGTATATACATATTTATTTAAACATTTATTTTATTGTTTTTAAAGTTCTAAAAATATCAAATCAGGTAGAAAATGTATGTTCATTCAAGAATTTGTGGAACTTCTCTACTAAAATTATATAAAATTGTTGTGTCATAAGGAAAACTAGATTATATCATACATTTATAATTATGCTTCTTTGTCATTTAGTAAATGGTCAAACTGCTGTTTTGTTAACTGTCTGTTGCCTGAGAGAAGTTAAAATGCAACTGGCAGTTTTTGCAAAGGACTCTAAATTATTTTATTTCATGAGTAATATGAAAGCTCGAGGTATAACACTGATAAAATTCAGTGTGGGGTTTACCACATATACAAATAAACATGTTTTAGAAAGTAGTTACTAAAAAATGATAGTTGAGGATTTCCCTTACCATTAACATATTTCATCAAAAGTCTTGAAATATTAAAATTTTCTTTTAATATTATTATACATTGTGAAGGTAATTATTTCTAACATGCATTTTTTCATTCTCAGCCTACCTGAATATATGAATACCTTAAATTGTATTTATTGCAATTTAATTAAGACTATTATCTTTCTTATAAATAAATTAATGGAAAATATAGTTATATTTCATAACTTAAAATTTTTAAGAAACACTGATACATCTCAATGCTTAAACTTTAATGGCATAAATGTAAGTTCCTAATTAAGCAATTTAGTTAATACCATCAACTGATAAATGAAAATTTTCTTTGATGTTATTTGAGTGGCAGAGGCTAAGAAAAACATGTAATTCTAAATAGGTATTATTTTTATGCAGTCATATTTGGCAATTATTTGTCTCTTGTTTTTACTTCAAAATAATGTATATTCATAAATAGTTCTGAAAGATACTAATAAGTTTTTAAAAACGTATATTTAGGGGACCATAAAATTATATATTTCTATCAAACATCAATTCCAATAGTGGATTTTTGTGTATTTGTAAATATTAAAATATATTTGATAAATAAATTAAAATTTCATACATTATTATTTTTTCCAAATTTTCTGAATATTATCTATCTAGAAATTACTTCTGCAGTAACTTATTATATTGTTAAAATTGATTATATTGTTAGTTTACATGACCATGTATTTTATTTTTGCATACCAATAACATGTTTTTTATGTAAATCATTATGATCTACTTCAAACAGGAATATTGTCACAGCATTATATGTGATTACCTTTGTATATACTTTTAAAATTAATTAAATTTTGAGGAGATTAAACTTGGGGAATTTGCACTAAACTTCATTCCAGCTTTTTAATTTTTCTTCTTCCTTCACTGAATCTATTGGTTCATTTTAGATATTTTTCATTATGATCATATTCCACATTGAGAATTTTTACCTGTACATACATTGATTCTTATTTTTCCCATCTTTCTGCCCACTCACACCCTATTAAACATGAAAAATCTTTAATATATTTTTAATTAAGCATTCTAAACATGAAAAGGGTAGAGACAAGGTTGGAGAAGTTTGCATTTGATAACGCAGAAAGTAAACCATTATATTACATATATTCAACTCTTCAGAATTTATGAAATTAATTGTAAGTGAAACCATGTAGAATGACATTTCATGCTTTTTTAAATCTTTATTGGTACATTAAATATACACATCATGATTGCACTCCATAATGTGGATTTGTACCAGTATAAGACACAACTTAATTCTCATTTTTTCCCATAGCCCTACCCACCCTACCACCCCCCATATACATAAAATTTGTTTCCTTACTTTTTTGTTACAATCTCAACATTGTCCCCTTTCACCTTATTTTACATTGAGAATTTTCTATTTCACAATATATAACGTACAATGCTAGGACTCATTTACATCTTCATTTTCTCATACCAGAGAAAAGATGCGATAAGTTTGAATCATTTCTACTTAAATGGACATACTTTGAGGATATCCTCACAAGTGACATTTCATGCTTTTGATTTCATGTTATTTGAAAAGGAAATAATTTTCTCAAAGAGATTACAGAGGACTTGGTATTAATTTTCCATTCCTTACATTTAAATTATGGTTTTTTGAAGTCATAAATGGAAGGGAGTTGAACCTTCAATATAACATTTTATATCCATTAATTTAAAGTGAATGAATGATTTGAAGCAAATTTTTCCTTTTTTGAGACAGGGTCTCGCTTTGTAGTTCAGGCTGGTCCTGAGCTCAGCGTCACACTCACACCACAGCAATCCTCCTGCCTCTGCCTCCAGAGTGCTGGGATTACAGGTGTGAGCCACCACGCCTGGCACTGTGGTGTGTGGTACTGATTGCAACTGGGCATGTGTCTCCACGACCAGTACTGTATGTGGTTACCAGGGGATTGAACCTGGTCCTTGAGCTTGCAAGACAAGCGCCAGAACCACTGGGCTAAATCCCCGGGCCTTGAAGCAATTATTTACTTAACTGAAATTCAAATCAACAACTCATTCTTACAGACATTTCTACTGTGCTTGTCAAGAGAACACACTAAATGATGAACATAGAGAAATGTTGTGAAGGTAACAATGTACAATATGTGTTAGACCTTATCTTGGCTTCCTAGGAGCTTACAGTTTTAATAGAATATTTTTTAATATTCCTACTCACAAAAAGTTGGGAGTAAGTCAGTTAATGGTTTTCTATTTGAAACAGCAAACATACATACATAAAATCTTAATTTTGTGAGTTAGGAATCCAGACATACTAAAGCTCCCCCTTCAGCTGTTCTCCTGACTCTGCCTCACGGGAAACACGGAGATTGCATAATCTGTGATCTGCTGCAGAATATCTCCTTTCTCCTAAATGTGGGACCTTTTCTCCTTCTTATGGCTGTGTCACAAACCATAATAGTTATATACCCCCCC
>PVIR01020227.1:0-30894 GCA_004026965.1 Petromus typicus
AATTCTAATTGAAAACCCAACATCATACTTCACAGATCTAGAAAAAAATAATCCAAAAGTTTATCCGAAATCACAAAAGTACTAGAATAGCAAAGGAATTCTAAGCAACAAGGACACAGTGGGGCATATTTTGATCCCCAACTTGAAACTATTATACAAAGCTACTGTGATAAGAAATGCATGGTACTGGCCAAGTAACAGACCTGATGACCAGTGGAATAGATTAGAAGATCCAGACACAACTCCAGATATACTAAACCACCTTATCTTTGACAAAGGAGCCAAATATCTTCAGTGGAGGAAAGACAGCCTCTTCAACAAATGGTACTAGAAAAACTGGGCTTTAACTTGCCAAAGACTAAAGCTAGGCTTATTTATCTCTTTTACGATGTACTAACCTAAAATCAAAGTGCATTAGAATCTTAAACAAGAAAACAGAAACACTAAATCTGCTCTAAAACAGGTTAAGTAAAACTCTTGGAGATTATTAATTTTTGACATATTGGTGACATTTTTGCTAACAAAAAAGCCAGTCAAACAAAAATTGAGTTCCTTGAGCTTAATCATAGGATAAACAATTTATCTTAATACAACAAGCCTATATATTTTAGTTTATTATGTAGGTATTTTTGAGGACAAGTGGACTCACAAATGTTCCATAGTTACAGTTGAAGTCATAGAACACCTCCCCTATGATATTTCTATACTGTTCTTCTAGTCTGTAATGTTTGACGATAAACTGCAAATGAAAACAAGGACAACAACAATACAATAACCCAATGCCATTAAGTAACTACAGTTGATTACAAGTGTTTTCTATGGAAAACATCTTATTAAGAATTGTGGTCACACTTGATATGGTCATCAACCGTTTTTCAAAATGCCACATTTCAAATGGGACTGTTAATCCCATTTCCTGTTTACTTCAGTCTCATTTCACACTGCACAATTTCTCAGAGGCACACATTTATCAAATACGCTCTTTAGCATTATTTGTTTGGCATTACTTCCTTTAGCACATAGGATTTTTTGTTACAGGATCAATGTGATAATATTCTCTCCAGAGAAGTAGATAATCTTGCATTGAACTTTGAAGTACATGACAAACTATTCATGAAAATTCTTTCCCTTCCTTATCCTCAGTTGACTTTATAAATAATCATTTTTTCATGTACTGTGGTCCCAAATTTACTCACTTATTAAAATACTGAATTTCACTGCTTGTATTTTATACTAATATAATAGTATCTTTTGCTTTGGTCTGGACTCAGAAATTATTTTGAACCTATCTTGAGAAGAATCATTAAAATTGATAAGCAATACTCCTACTAATAAGAATGTTTTAGGGTTCTTTATAGAAAGAAAATCAATGGAATATGTATGTATTATTGCATAAAATACTATTAACTTTATATACCCACATACAATGAACTCTAACCAAGAGAAATCTATATTTAAGGAATGTTTTCTTCTTGCTTTAGAAAATCATTGTATCATGTTTTATTATGTCTAAGGAAAATTCTGGTCTCAAAAAGTAAGTAGTTTTGAATTTTTGAGTCTGTAGAATGAAACTGCTATCTTGCTAGTGTTAAAGGCCATCTCTGCAGATTTTCTTTCTGGTAGAGAAATTTGTTTTCAGAATCTTGCATTAGACTGCCACATGTATTTTGTGACTGATTGCTCTTGCATGATTTATTTGTGTGTAGTCTATCTAGGTAATGTTTTAAGCTATTGTTTACTGAATATCAGGAGCCAAGGATGAGTTGTACACTGTGGAGGTGATTGGAGGTAATCCAGGAGCCACACAGAGAGATAAGAAATGGTGGTTCTAGAATGTGACTTTCCTATAAATTAGCCTCTGTTGTTTTGCTCTATTATCATGAAACTTTGGCAATTTGTTTTGTGAATAACAACCTCATCTTTAATGGGCACTGGAAAGCAGCTATTCCTTCAAGAAGGAAAGCTATTCCTTCAGAAGTATAGGTTGAATGTCATGAATAGAATGTCTCCCTACTCAAAATCATATTTTGCAGTCCTAATCCCCAGTTTTAGGAGGTGGGCATTTGAGAAGTGATTAGATTATGAGGGGTGGCCCTCAGAAGCGTGACATCTGACCTGATAAGAGGGACTTCAGACAGCCTGAGTTACAACACTGGCTTGTATTTTTCCTTATGTGATCTGCTAGTAATTTACAGCATGGATTTTGCAAAAGAGAAAGAGTTTATTTCTAAGGTGGCCAAGCCAAGGAGGCAGCTGAAGAGGTGAGGAGGCAGGAGCTCCAAGTCTAAACTATACCTCTCAATGGATAGAGTGTAGGGGTTATTTATAAGATAAAAAAAGAAGATTGTCTGAGGTATGGGGAAAATGACTGGAGGTAAGACAGAGTGAAGAAGCTAGGTCTACACATGTGTAAACTTACTGGCTCAACATAACATAGGATGAATGTTAAAAAAAATGGTGGCATTACATGATCTGAGTTGAGAGTTTCTATACTTCTTGCATGAAATAGCACCCTTTAGATACCTGTTTTGGCCTTAGCGAAAGGTGAAAGGTTTCAACAAGCTTGAGATAGACAAAAGCAGCTTCCAAGTTCCTGAAAAACAAGTTAGGGAATGTCACCACCATGACCCATTTGTGAGAGACATTATCTATGGTGAAGCTGATGGTGGTATTTAGATGGGGTGGTTTAGGCTTGTTTCTCCTAGATATTCCAGAAGAAAGTAGGTTAAAGCAAAGAACGAAGATAAGAGAATGCCCAGAACAAAGGAGAACTGGAAATACCAGTAGCACTAAGACTTGATAATGTTTTTTAAAATGATGAAATAAGGCCGTAGTGCAAGGGCTATTTGTATGTATGAACATGTATAAAATTAAACACATATCTTTTTTTTCCCATTGAATGACACAGTATCTCCTAGGGGGACAATTCCACTTTCTCCAACCAACAGTCCCATATGAACCACCATTATTTTGTTTAATTAACAAAACATGTTTATGTTTCTCTTCCATGACTTTTGTTACTTTTTTCATTACTTCTTGATTTGGAGAGGGTTGATTTTCCTAACTGAGAGCAGAGAAGTTTCAACTAAAAATTTTGATTATTGTGAAAGTATTACCCATTGATAAAATAAGATCTAGAAATTATTATTTATTGGTAAACTAAAATCTAGAAATGCAACAATATGAAAGTAGGCAGATGTAAGGTTTTAATTCACTAGAAAGACAAAACCATTAATTACTTTTGTCCTTTCTTGTTCAACAACTAAAAAAAGAGCTAACATTAATGTAGACCCCTAAATTTTTCATAAAGCATTACTAAAAAAATAATGTCACATCACAATATATAAATTGTTGAATATATTTATGTACATACAATAAAAACTACAATTTAACCATCAATTTGGAAATAGAGTTATACAAACTTTGTTTTGTAAACTGATTATTTAATGGAAAGCAACTCATAGAAATGTAAATGAAATTGTGTGGTCTATAAAAGTGATATGAGAAAATCATCAAGGAAGACAAGATAGGTCTACTAACTGTAGTAATTGTGGAAGATTTTATGTAATTTGTGGGACTCTTTCATGTCATCCTGAAGTTGGAAAATTTTCCCATTCTTTTTAAACTCCAGCACACTGCGATATCCTGCAGGCAGCAAAGATACTCTGCAGATAGTATTGAAGGAAGCCATGTGCCTGTGGCCACACTACCCTAAATACGCTGCGCTCATCTGAAAGAAACATTTGCCCTATGTCTTCAAGCACTGAAGGGATTAGGATAGTGCCATTGGAAAGAAAAATATCAGGGCTGTTGGAGTGTGATTGATTAAGGTGTCTGGACTTTTAGAAAACTTAGGCAGATGGAGAAATTTTTTAGCTCAAGGCTAAACTCCTGGGATTCAATGCAAGGAAATGGTGGTGGTCCAAAAGCTGTTATTGAATTTTTATGGTTGGGAGGCAGGCAGTTAGAGATCACCCTGGGGTAGGAGATGCCTGGAGAGCACCAAATGGTAAGACATCAGATGAGAGAGAAGAAAAAAGAATTTGAACTGAAGCAAAATTATTTTCTAACCTGATCCTGACCAAGGACTTAGAAGAGAGGGACCTCTTGCAGCAAGGACTTAAATTATCTACAAACATAACCATCTTCATTGTGTTTGATTCCTTTTACTTTACTGCCTGTGGACACAGTTGAGTATAACAGTGTAATGTAGAATTCTTGGTAAACAATTCTTTGGGAAAATAGAGGTTCATTCAACTTTATCTGCTTTTATTTTCTGTCAAGTCACAAATTTCAGACGTGATTAATCTGAACCAGGCTCTGATCCAGACTACTGAGTAAACGTCACTCTGCTTGGGTGTGGCCAACAGCAGACCCTTCCACTGGTCTTTGTGGACTTTTGCTACACAAAGTAAATGTCATCAAACTACCTGCCCCTGCCCTTGCTGTGATGGCGGTGACATTCTTGTATCCCTAATTTAACAAACGTCAAACTCTCCATACCTGTTGGATTTAATATCCAATTTTGGATAAATTATAGATTTCACTGGTACACCAGCAAAATACTAATGAAAGAGAAAACAGCCATGCTGAAGCAGACAAAAGCCAATCTTCTGAAAGCGAATCTTGGTTTAGCAAAGAGCAGCCCAGCCCTCTGTGGGAGTTTGAACCCTGAGAGGGCCCTGCTGCAATTTGAGCTGCGGAGCCAGTGCATGTATACGTGGTGCCCCTGAGGGGATCAGACGCAGGGCTTTCTTTCTTTTTAAAAAAATTCAAATCTTTACTGGTACATTATGAATACACACAAGCATTGCATTCAACATAGACAGTTTGTACCAAAATATGACATGACTTGATTCTCATTTTTTCCCCTTTCCCCGCTCTGCACCCCCCCATATACAGAAGCTTTGTTTCCTTTTTTTAAAAATTATTATTACCGTCACATTCTTTTCCCCCTTGTTATTTACCCCTATACTCTCTTTCCTTTTCAATATTTTCTATTTCACAATATCATCTACGTATACTGGAACTCATTTACAAGGCTTTCTTAATGATGGAATAAGTGCTGGCTTCAGAGAAGCCATTTTCTTTGCTTTTCTCTAAAGCATCTGAAAATCATAAATTTCCTTCAAGACCTTTGGCATCTTTTCCCAGTAAGGATAGAAAGGTCCAAGTTGTCAGTATTTGCGATTTAGCTTTATTTCTATCTTGACAGAAAATGTGGCTCCATGTGGTGGTAAGTCTGTGGTTTCAGCACTCTAGAGGCCAAGGGAAGAGGATTGTGAAATCCAGGCCAAACTAGCTCAC
This sequence comes from Petromus typicus, assembly GCA_004026965.1. Taxonomy (NCBI): domain Eukaryota; kingdom Metazoa; phylum Chordata; class Mammalia; order Rodentia; family Petromuridae; genus Petromus; species Petromus typicus. Next base: position 5,308 of record PVIR01020227.1, read on the forward strand.
ATAGTGAGCTCGAGGCCAGCCTGAGCTACAGAACAAACTCTCCTTTTTACATTTTATTTTATTTTATTTTATTTTAGTGCAATGCAGTGCAGTGCAGAAAAGAAGATCACTTTGGTATAGATTTTTCTTTAAGTTGAAGGGACTTGTGAAGATACCTAAAAAGACCCAAACTTATTTGTCAGATTCAGATGAAAAAATAAAAGGTCATTCTCCACTATTTTATTAGTGTTATATTAAACAAACTGATGTAGATGTTTGAAGTGCTTCTTACCTCCATTAGAGCAATTGTGGTTAAAATAAAATATACTCTTTTTAGTTGACAGGGTATTTGAATGTTGTGTAATTTGAAAAGTTTAAATGTTAACTATACATGCATATGATGCCTCGTTAGATGTTGAACACATTCCATAATTTGGAAAAGAGAAAAATTAAGTATGAGGTCTGATCAATAGATAGAATGAAGGATTAAAAGAAATCGCAGTAAATAGACACATTACTCTGGACTCCCCTCAAAATGCTCCCTCACTGCTAACACATTTATCCCACTATATATGCCATTTTCCACACTTGATCTTAGCCAGAAGCTGAGAAGCTGTATTTTCCCATGTTCTAAAGCAGTTCTGGAAGTCGCTTTTTCAAAGGTCTTTACATGGGTAACCAACTGTCCTCAATCCATTCAAAATATTTATGGCAATTTCTGTTGAATAAAATCATGATGTTGTGTCATCATCCATCTTACTCTCTGGATCTGGTACCAGGTGACTCTTCTCAAAAATCAAAATAAACATGAAAGGTGTTTCAATCAATTCAGGACATGGAGGCAGCCATGCCAGAGCAACTGAGGACATGTATGAAAGAGAACTTCCAGAAGTGCCTCCAAAAATGGAGAGAACAATGGAACAAGTGTGCTTAAAGTGGGGAGAGTAAAGTGAGGGGCTTGGTTGTAGTACACCTTGTACTACAATAAACTGCTAGAAAATAATTGAAATATTCACAGTAATTTTTGATCATACTATGTATCTTTTTCTGTGGTTAAGTGAATCATCCTGTGATCTAGTGCCCTCGCTTGGTCTGGGCTGGGGTGTTCTTAACACTAAATTTAGTATAATTGTGAAACAAGATTAGTCTTCTAACTTTTCTCATACTTTTAGATATGCCTAGCTCATAACAATAAAGAAAAAATATGGAAAATCCAGACACATTAGAAAACTATATGCAATTTTCATCTTTTCTAATCTTTTGAACTTTGATGTTGAGAAAAGTTTCTCTTCATTTTTATCTTTTTAAAAAATTTAATTGAAGTCTTTATTGATACATTACATATACACATCATGGTTGCACTCCACAGTGGTAATTTGTATCAGTATATGACACAACTTCATTCTCATTTTTTTCTATAACCTTACCCACCCTACCACTCCCACCACCATATACATAAACTTTGTTTCCTTTCTTTGTTATAATCTCATTGTTTTTTCCCCTTCACCCCATTTCGCTTTGAGTATTTTCTATTTCATAATATATAACATACATTCTAGAACTCATTTACCTCTTCATTTTCTCATACCAGAGAAAAGATATGATATTTACACATCTGTGACCTATTTATTTCACTTATAAGGATGTTCTCAAGGTACGTCCATTTAAATATAAATGTTTTTATCTTTTAAAGATGTATTAAGTAGTCACACCTCAGAAAAGACTAGATTAAATATTTTTGATTTTTAATTTGCTTAAGATTAAAGATTGTCATCTGGGGCTTTAAAATGAGTGAGTTGGATGACCAGATGCTACATGGGGCAATCTACCACCACACTGTACTGTCTCCAGTGCACATTGTGAGTGATCCCAGCTGGACCACACACCTCTCTGCTGGCTTGCCTTTCTTGGCAGATATTTCTAATTGATTATGGGCTCTTCCTGCCAAGTCTTGGTCTAGCTTTACACCTCTACTCAGCACAGCCTTCCAGGCTACCAGACCTGTTGCCAGGTGACATTAAGTGAACTGTAAGATCTTCTCCTCCTTTGACTCAGACACTAAAGTACAGGAACTCATGGTTAATTTTGGGAGTAGTAAGTACTTTCAAATATAGATTTTTTTTTAGTGTAAAAAAAGAATTAGAATGAACAAAATTGACAATATCAATACATCAAAATAAGAAATAGTTAACTTACTTTGATATGTGTGGACATCCTAGAAAAATTTGGCACATGACCTCTTCTGGAATGGGGCTTTTGATTTCACAGACAAGAAAATAGTTGCATACTATTTTGCCTATAATGATTATCAAACATGAAAAGTCTGTAATAGGGAACAGTCTTTACAAATTATTACTCTAATCTTCTTACTCTACATACATTGTATTTCACAAGAAGGGAGAAAGCTCCTCGCACAGAAAGGTTTCTAGAAGATGAGAGCACCATTGATGCCACAAGGTTTGTAACAGGCAGAGCTTTTGGAATCTAACGCTAAGTTCATGTGTCTGGAAGTTTTGAGCAAAATCAGTTTGAGATTTACCTCAAAAAAACACTGGAGTTTTCAATGGAAATAAGTGACATTTTGTAGAAATACTTTAGAAATAGTTAATTTTAAGATTACAAGTGTTTTCTAAAATGAAAGCTAACACAGCTGACTAATTCACACTAGAGATTCAGATTGAATTGACCAAGTAACTTACCAAGTTTCTGGTAGGTACAAGGCAGTATGCTCAACACTGGAGTATATAAAAGCAGATCATCTGGAGGTGAATATGGGTGGTTGTTATTACAAATTAGCTTACAGTGCATGCAGGAAGGGAAAATAGTATTACAAAAGTGAGGCAATTCTAGTGGTGCTGTTGTCCAGCTTCAACAAATGTTCAAAGAACTACAATACTTGGGAACCTGATTCAATTCTGAGATCTACTACATGAACAATATCTATGAAGTTTTAAGGCTGAGTTTGTAAGTGTAACACCAGCCCTCAGAATAAAAGTTGAGAACATTTAGGAACCCCTGGTAGTGACAGGGCATTGACTGAATCCTAAGAATAATGTGCTTTATTTGTAATAAACTGCAGAATTGCGATTTCAAGTCTCACGTCAGGACATAGACAAAAACTCATTTAATTTATTCTTCTTTAGATAAAAATAGTTGATTTCAGGTGAATATGTTTGCATCTTAATAACCAGTCCTATAAAATATATTGGCTTCTTTGTGATAAGCACCAGGATTCGTAGGTATATGGAAGCAATGTGGGTGTAAGTTGGCTAATGAAACATTTCCAAACTAAATAATTTGATAGTTTGTGGACAATAGTTTATTTTGAGGTGCTGTCACACATTAATTTTCCATTGCTCCCAGTTAGCTTGCTATGAAGCCCTACATAATCACGGACTTTAAAATATTCCTATTGGATAGTCCATGGAAATTCTCTTTTTTTGGTAGCAAGTCCATGCATGACTGGCTTTAAGTAATAAAAGAAGTGATATTAGTAATAGAACCAAATATTTGAAAAGTAAAGTAAAGAAGTTCAGTTTCAACTAGTTTTTAAAAGGCTTCAATTTATTAAAGAGTACATCAGAAAAAACTCAGCCTCCTGTTCTCTTTATTATGAAGATGTTTTAGTTATGTATATAATGGGCATAAAATCTTTCCATTGTGTATATGAATGTACTTTTTATGGGTATGAAGAATTCAGTTTTAAAAGAAATGTCAATTAATATAGAGTCCATTTCTGAGCTATTAAAATAAATTTTTTGTTTAGGATAATACTTTTTATATTTGGTCACTTGAAGGGAGTGTGGTAGGGATGCACCCCACCTGGTACATTCTCTTTACAGTTGGACTCTGGAGCGTGCGAATAAGAAAATTTGCTTTTGTAACCAAGAGGGCAAAATGACTCTCTACAAATCATAGCTTTTTTTTTTTTTTTCTTTTAGGGATAAGCTATTTTCTGATTTCCTCATGTTTACAGCATAAACCACTAAACCCTCCTTCTCTCAGATTGGATAATTGGATAAAAAATATAAAATCTCTATCAGGAAACTGGTGTACTTTCCAGAAAAGAACATATAGATGCTGGGCTTGGGAGAGCAGGGTGGTTCTATTTTCAGAGAAGGAGGGAACTGAGATTGGGCCACACACTACACCTGGTGAAAGTTCCTTGCTTATTCTTTCTCAGTGCTCCTCCTCTGTCCCTTGCATGAAAACCTCTGGACTCTTAAACAAGGGGAGAAAAAGATTTGAGACCCAAGCCTCCCCAAGTTTTGAATAAGTCTTTATTTTTCTCTTTCTACCAATACCAGTCCTATGTTTCAGGGGATTAATGGGGAGTGCAGACCTGAGGACCTGGCGACACTTTATTGTATATATTCAAAGACAGCGATCATCTAGCTGGTCATGCATTCCATATTGTTTGGAAGAAGAGCTATATTCTTTTAAATTCTAAATCACTGTGCAGGTATTATTTAAGTATTAAATCTTCTGATATATCTTTTCTTTGTGTACTAGAGCAATGCTAATATAAGAGAAAAGGCAAGGATTCCAGATAAAGATTAGTGCGACTAAATTTGGCAATTAGGCCCAGCAGTTTTTAAATTGAGTTTTTAGGATCCTCAAGACATACCTTGCTTCTGGGTAGGAAGAGCCAATATCATCAAAAGTACTCTACAGATTCAACGCAATCCTGATTGAAATCCCAACAGCATATTTCACAGATCTAGAGAAAAAAATCCAAACTTTCATCTGGAACCACAAAAGACCTAGAATAGTAAAAGCAATTCTAAGCAATAGGGACATAGTGGGGGGTATTAGAACTCCTAACCTGAAACTATACTAAAGCCATAAAAGCTGCACGGGACTGGCAAAGTAACAGACCTGAGGATCAATGGAGTAGACATGAAGATCCAGAAACGACTCCAGATATACTGAGCCACCTCATCTTTGACAAAGGAGCCAAAAATCCTCAATGGAGGAAATGTAGCCTCTTTAACAAATGGTGTTGCAAAAACTGGGCTTTAACTTGCCAAAGACTAAAACTGATCTAACTCTTTCACCACATACCAAGCTAAAATCAAAGTGGATAAGAGACCTAAATATTAAAACAGACACTCTAAACCTATTGCAAAACAGGTTAGGTAAAACTCTCGAAGATACTGGCCTAGGGAAAGACTTCATGAACAAAAATTGTATAGCACAGGAATTGACTGAGGAAATCAACAAATGGGACCTCATTCTTTTAAAAAGTTTCTGCACAGGAAAGAAAACCACCAACAGTGCAAATAGGCAAACAATAATGTGGGAAAAAATCTTTACCAGCTGTTCCTCAGATAAAGGGCTATTATCTAGAATATATAAAGAGCTAAAAAAAATCAACCCACCCAAATTTAATGACCCAATTCAAAAATGGGCTTCTGAAATGAATAGATATTTTTCAGAGAAAGAAGTAAGGGCAGCTAAGAAGCATATGAAGAAATGCTCAACATATTAGTTATTCAAAGGATACAGATGAAAACAACACTGAGATTTCATCTCACTTCACATAGAATGGCTGCCATTTCAGAATCAGCCAATGGCAAATGTTGGCAAGGCTGTGGAGAAGAAGGAACCCTTCTCCACTGTTGGTGGGACTGTAGACTCATACAACCCCTGTGGAGATCTGTTTGGAGAATCCTCAAAAAGCTAGGATTGATGGTCCCTTTTGACCTGGCCATTGCCCTGCTAGATATATACACACAAGAATTAAAAGACTCATATCCCAGTGACATATGTGCATCCATGTTTATAGCAGCCCAATTTGTGATTGCTACATCTTGGAAACAACCCAAATGTCCATCAACTGGAGACTGGATAATAAAACTGTGGTTCTTCTACCGAATGGACAATTACTCTGCCATAAAAAATGATAAGTTTGAATCATTTCTACTTAAATGGACATACCTTGAGGATATCCTCATAAGTGAAATAAATAGGTCACAGATAGGTACATATCGCATCTTTTCTCTGCTATGAGAAAATAAATATGTAAATGAGTCCTAGAATTGTATGTTATATATTGTGAAATAGAAAATGCTCAATGTTAAATAGGAAGAAGGGGAAAATGTTGAGATTGTAACAAAAAAGTAAGGAAACAAATTTTATGTGTTTGGGGGGTGGTAGGGTGGCTAAGGCTATGGGAAAAAAATGAGAATTAAGTTGTGTCTTATACTGGTACAAATCCCCATTATGGAGTGCAATCATGATGTGTATATTTAATGTACCAATAAAGATTAAAAAAAAAAACAAAACAAACAAAAAAACAAAACACAACAAAACAAATGGTGCTGGAAAAACTGGGCTCTAACAAGCCAAAGAGTAAAACTAGATCTAGCTCTTTCACCACATACCAAGCTAAAATCAAAGTGGATGAGAGACCTAAATATTAAAACAGCCACTCTAAACCTGCTACAAAACAGGTTAGGTAAAACTCTCGAACACGTTGGCTTAGGGAAAGACTTCTTGAACCAAACCTCTATAGCTTAGGAATTGGCTGAAGAAATCAACAAATAGGACCTCTTTTTTTTAAAAAAAGCTTCTGCAAAGCAAAGGAAACCATCAACAGTGCAAAAAGGCAACCAACAATGTGGGAAAAAAGTCTTTATCACCTGTTCCTCAGACAAAGAGTTACTATCTAGAATATATAAAGAGCTAAAAAAAATCAACCCACCCAAATTCAAAGACCTAATTCAAAAATGAGCATCTGAAATGAACAGATATTTTTCAGAGGAGGAAATAAGAGCAGCTAAGAAGCATATGAAGAAATGCTCAACATAATTAGTTATTCAATGGATACAGATGAAAACAACACTGAGATTTCATCTCACTCCACAAAGAATGGCTACCATTTCAGAATTAGCCAGCTACAAATATTGGTGAGGCTACGGCGAAGAAGGAAGCCTTCTCCACTGTTGGTGGGACTGTAGACTCGTACAACCCCTGTAGAGATCAGTTTGGAGATTCCTCAAAAAGCTAAGATTGGAGGTCCCATTTGAGCTGGCTATTGCCCTGCTAGGTATATACACACAAGAATAAAAGACTCTTATCACAGTGACATATATGCACCCATTTTATAGCAGCTCAGTTTGTGATTGCTACATCTTGGAAATAACCCAAATGTTCATCAACTGGAAACTGGATAAAAAAGCTGTGGTTCTTCTACAGAATGGAGTATTACTCTGCCATAAATAATGATAAGTTTGAATCATTTCTACTTAAATGGACATACCTTGAGGATATCCTCATAAGTCAAATAAATAGGTCACAAATAGGTAAATAGCACATCTTTTCTCTTGTATGAGAAAATAAAGATGTAAATGAGTTCTAGAATTGTATGTTATATATTGTTAAATAGAAAATACTCCAAGTGAAATAGGGTGAATGGGGGAAAATAATGAGTTATAAAAAATAAAGGAAACAAATTTTATGTGTATGGGGGAGTGGTAGGGTGGGTAGGGCTATGGGAAAAAATGAGAATTAACTTGTGTCTTATACTGGAACAGATCCCCATTGTGGAGTGCAATCATGATGTGCATATGCAATGTACCAATAAAGATTTCAGTTTAAAAAAAAAAGATTAGTGAGAGACCAGATCTAAGTTTGGAAATTTCAAATTCAAAATCCATTGATCTTCGCCAGAATCCATGGCATATTTGAGGTCAGGCAGTAAAACTTCAAGCCCTAAATTACAGTTGCCATACTGCGTAGGGCCTGTTCCTTTTGCCTCTCCAGTAAAGACCATCTCTCTACCCTAGAGTGTGCTCTGAAAGTTGACTACAGGTTCCACATTAGTTTGTCCCTTGTGGCCACAAATGTTGCAGTTGATCCAACCACTAAGGGCTGCCACTGGGACCTGGGAGGCAGGCAGGAAGCACATCTCTGGATAGCTTGCTTGCCCCTCTCCTTCTCCTCCAGTAAATGCTTCCTCTGTTACCTTCACAAGCTTTGGCTCATAATTGCTCCTCGTTGTTCTCATCTCCAAAATGCCATTCTGTCCTTTTACAGTTTCCTATAATCTTGCCTTCATGTTGTAAATAGTCTTTATACTTTTGGCAAATGTACCGATTTATCTTCTACTCACTTGCAGTCTGATACAATTTTTCCACAGAAGCTCATACTATTTGAGAAAAAGTTGATGGCATTGTGACTCCTGCACTGACTTTGAGGAGCCTGTGCACAGCTTGTTTGTAAGATAATCAAGAAATTGTCCCTCCCGGGTGGACAGGCTAGGAAAATAAACATTTAATTTTGCAGGGTTATAAGTGAGTCATGATTTTACAAACTAAGTTGACATTTCATCTAACTTGATATTATTTAATAACTGTTCTAAAAGCTCCTTTACAACATCTTTTATTTTATGGCTCAGTTGAGTTGAAGACGAGCTAACATTTGCATGAGAAAACAACTTGAATAAAAGAAGCTGGCAAACCATTTTGTTTTATTTTTTTATTTTATTTTGAGACAAGGTCTTGCTATGTAGTCCAGGTTGGTCTTGAACTCACTAGACAGTCTAGGCTGTCCTTGACGTCAGGCCTGTTGTCCTGCCTCAGCCTCCCAGGTGATGTGACTATAGGCATGTGCCACTCCACTCCCCTTGGTGAATCATTTTTTTTAAAAGGAAATTAATATCTTTCCTATGCACAAATAATTGTAATGTATCACTACAGTAAAATTGTGATATGGAGATATTGAATCCACAAAGTAATCCTACCAAGGAAAATGACCCCAGGGACTATTTTTCATGCATGTGTTGGCCTCGAAAAGAACACTGCAGACACATTTATAGATCTTTGGTGTTTGTTATAAATCTAGAAAATATTTTGCGTTGAGTTGTTTATCCTTGATATGACAACTAGGTTATGTTGTACAGGAAGACTTTCTGAGACTGGGTAAAAGAAAATTTACAAAATCTCCTTACTCATCCATTAAATTATATTACAATGAAATACAGATTGAAAAATATGTATCATATATAAGTATATTGGTTTTTTAAAATCTAATGAATAAGTTGTGATTTTGTCTAATAGTCTTTATATTTTTGTTTGAGACTATTAAAAAGGATCACTCACGTGTACTCATAGCCCTGTTTCTTCTCAGTCAGCAAATGAAAATTTAACTTCCCACGTCATTCTTTTTTGACAGAATTCAGCTGCATTTTATGAAACATGGAACAGAAGTGGAAACAAAACATTTTTCTTCTATCATGTATCAAGAAAATAACTGACATTCTATACCAAAGTAGAACAGGGAGGAGTGAGAATCCGTTGTTGAGCCTGTGACTCCACATCAACCCTTGACAGAAGCCGGCACTGCTGTCAGCACCCTTGCTGGCCCTACACCTGGGGTTCCTCCTCAGCCACCTGTGAAGCCTCTCCTCTTTCTTCTGGAATCACTATCTCCTTCCCTGCCATATTGACAGCTCCTACGCCCCAGTTAGGTAAAGCGAACCTGACACCCAGCAGATAGAACTTACTCTGCCCTTTTCCTTCTACATGTGTGACATGCTTTGGTTCTGGCACGTATGAAACACACTGCTCATTTATAGGGACATTTTCATGCTTCATTGTAAGCTTAGCAGCAGGACTGAACCTTGTCTTTCATCATTAAAAAACTCATAAGAAAACTACAAGGCAACAGGTTTGGCCTGTTCAACACTATTCTCATCTAACTGTGGAAAATATAGCCTTAAATAACAGTTACTGGAGTTGTGAAGGCCCAGAAAGACAAAAGAGTTCTTCCCTACAATACAAGCTAGAAGGAAAAACTATGTTTGCAATTATATTCTCAGACAACTATATGCTCATTAAACATCAGAAAATATTCGTTAGTGAAATTAAAGGAAAAAAATCAGATCAAAAAGAGCCTGTAGCATATATAGAGTTTCATTTCATAAAGGCTGTCCAATTTTCCACTAACCCACCCCCACATTTCTTTGCTATTTTCTGGTTTTTCTTTCTTCTGAGGTTGTGAACATTTTTCCAGAAGCAGGGCCACTCTTCGATGTATTTTTCCTCTTGTATTTGAAACAAAAGAAAAAGAAACTCAGTGTGTGTGGGGGGGGTGGGGGTGGGTGTGCATGCATGCGTGTGTGTGTGTGTGTGTGTGTGTGTGTGTGTGCACATGCGGGCGTGCACATGGCTATGTGTCATTCCTCAGAGGGGAAAGCCAGGCCTTTCTAGATCCCCTGAGTGGTCCCAAGAACAACATTAACCCCTGACTCAGTGAAGCTGGGGGCAAAGCAGTTACTCAGGAGCCTTCCTGTCCTCTCTTCTTTCAGAAGACTCTGCTGGAGGCGCAGTCCCAGCGTCCCCAGCTGCTTCCCTTCCCTGCGGGGTGGTAGGAGGAGAGGGAGTGTGTATTCTGGAATTTATCGACTGCACCTGTGAGGAGCTTGAGTACAGCCATTCTTCTGTCTGCTTTGCAAACATGGAATCCTTTTTATCAAACTGCAGTTCCTGAAATGCAGGCCTTTCATAAGTGGTAGAATTAAAGAAAATGTTAAGCTAATTGGACAGTGATGTAGGGTCTTACTAGCAGTTGCCTATGGTTTAGTGCAATGTCTTAAGGCTCACTGATAATATTTCTAATGAGAGAACCAGCTCCCAAATGTATTCTTGGCAAATGGGACTGCTTTCTCTCCTTCCTCTACCATTATTCCTTTTTCCCTGTCTCCCTTCCTTTTGCCATTTCTTCCTCCTTCCTTTCCTCTCTTTTGTCCTTCATTTTCTTCCTTTTCCTGATATGCTGTTTCCCCTTGGCTTTAACAGTTAACCTCAGAGACTCTCCATTGATTTTCTGAATGCCTCAATGAAGTGTTTGTTTCTTTACAAGAGGGACAACACTTGGAACCAGGGCCATGCATTATGGCTACTCTATTCCTCACTGTCTTTTATGTTCTTCCTTCAAAGCAGCTTTATATTTTCTTAGTATCTTTTACCAGTATTTCAGCTACTAATAAAACAGAAGAGGAAAATTTTAGCCAAATTTTGGATCCATTTTTCATGGCATACCTGACAAGGCCCCTCATAGACAAACCATACTGTGAATTTTCATTAATTGCTTGAAACTTTTAAGATTATTTAAAAAGTCAGACCTTTGCCTTTCCATTTTGTGACTAGACTATAGCATAATTTCCCTTCTCAGTGACTCCTATGTTCAGATTTCTCATTTTGTTGTACTCGTTCTGTTTTATTGATTCTGCAAAGGTGACTTTTGACCTTATACCTCCATGAGACTAAACTTTTGATTTAAAACTATTTGAAACTTTCACTTTCTGGATTCTTGCATTCTTGTAGATCCAAGGCTACAGTGACCCAGACATTGGAAAGAGTGTTCAGAGTTATATCCAATGACCAGCTGCCGGCCCTGCAGGTTGCAAAGGAGCCAGCACAGCAAGATGGGGAATTACATTGTTCTCTGGAGCTTGGTGATGGGGCCACAGAGCTCCTCTTGCAGGTCAGGTCGTCAAAGGAGGCAGTTCCCACAACATGGAGCCCATTTCTACCTCTGTGGTGTTCAGGGTATCTGTGCGTTGACAGCTGCAGATCTGGGCCTCCAGTTTCCAGTGCACATAGCAACTGAATGTATCAGGGCCATCTGCCCTACCCGAACCTTCCCTCCTAACCCTTCTGGATGCCCATTTCTTTCCATTTCTTTCATCCTGTAAAGCCTCACCAGGCTTCCCCTCCAGGATTTCCTTAATTCTCACCAATACTACACACTCATTTCTAAACTTTGTGTGTGGTCAGCATGCTGTCCTTGCCTCCCCATCAATCCTTTCTTCTGTCACACCAGGCTTACAAGACACAGGCATGTTTCAGACCTTTGTAGTCTGTCACCATGTCTCCTTCCTGTAGTCAGTGATCTGTGGTGCTTCTCACCATGAGGACAGGTGTCACCTCTAAAATTCTGTTCTTTTAATTTTCCCTGAAACCTATATCTCTAGGTCATAGTTTTATTCTAAGTTGTACACTAGCTCTCAATAATTCAAGGCTCCTTTATCACTTATGTGCAAGATAAGTTTATTAAGTAAAGAGAGAAAGAAAATCAGAAAGAAGGGAGAAAAGGAAATAAAGAAAAGGAAAATAATTTTATGAAGCAAATGATTCAGAATCTGCTAGAATAGAAAAGGTCCTGTTTCATTCCATAGCACCAAAGGGGGGGACAAAGAGAGAGAGAGAGAAGAAAGAATCAAGAACTTGTTAGCAAATTTTCTTGGACCTTATTTGCCCCAAATTTTATTTAATGATGCACTATTTCATTGCAGCTTCATGAACGACCTGGGAACCTTGGTGTCTTCTTCAGCACTGGGCATGCAGGGACACTGTCAATGCTGTGTGTCTTTCAAACAGTCTGTGAGAGGCAGAATTAGCTGCAGCACAAAACAGCCTCCAGTTAACAGAACAAAAAGACCAGAAAACAACGTTTCCCACCATACAAAGTAAAGAGCCTTTCTGTGTCTCCCAGTTTCCTTCCTCTGGAAACCAGTGCTGAAATCTGACAATCTCCATAAAATGAAAAATTACAGGGAAATGTAAAGTAGATGTAAATTTCATGAAGGCCAGGAAGAAAATTAGGTTTGCGCCATTAAAGCAAGCTTCATCTTTTCAGTTCCTTCAACTCCAGCCCCGTGTCGCCTGTGATAATGGCTGGCAGTGTATGGCCTCTTAGGCTCTTTCACTCCAGGAGGAAAAGACTGTGATTTGACATGTTACTTTGGTAGTTGTTAGCATAACTAGATAAGCAGCACTGGTAAGAGTCTGATAAATGTGATGATTGCCTTCCCAGTAGAATGCAGTTTTCCAAAAGATATGTATTTGCATGCATAGTCATACTTATATATAACTTAACTTATACTTACATACAACATATGACTAAATATAGTACATTTTGATATAATTATATATTTAACATTAGATGAATATTATATAGATCTTTTAAGTAATGAGCTGCCTAGCATCTTCCTCTGGTTACATGGTTATTTGTAAGTTTCATGGCAGTCAAGTCCTATCCTCAGGGTGGAATCCAGAATCCCAGAGCCTGTTTGCCTTGGGAACCCACATAGTTGAAATGCTGGCATGTGGCCCATATGTCGCTAATAGAATCATCCTGCTTAACTCTGAGTGTTTGGATTTAGAGTTGCCTTTGCAAAGTAGTAGGAGCAGCTTTGCATTTATTCTAGAGGCGCAGGTGGGAGCTGTACTTGGTGTTGTAGGCCACATCTGCTCGCACCAGATTCATAACCCCTGTGCTTTTAAGGTGAGGGTTTTGTACTTGTTTAGGAGCTCTAGATTTTCTTGCTCATATGCCTCACTTCTGGGCTATCTAGTATCTTTCTAGTAAACTCTTCAATGTATTATTATATTCTTTCCCTTTTGGTGTTCACTAGATTTTGTTTCTGTTTTGAGTTGAACTTGAACACACATAAAGGTAGAAAACAATTTTTCATCTGTAATTTAGTCTTTTGATGAACCCCTATAAAGCTGCTCCTGGATTCTGCCCCCATCTCAATCGAGTGATGTTGCTGTTTTGGGGGGGACAAGTTGTGGTAGGTATCAGAAAGGGGTAGGTAAGGGTATCTCTTCTAAAAGGCATCTTGTTAGTTGTTTAGAAAACATGAGGTTCTATAGTGAGCACAGAAGTATGACCAGTAACCTCAGAGTCCTGGAAAGCTCAGGCAGGAGACTGGCAAGTTCAGGGCCAGACTGATCAACTTAGCGGGACAACGTCCCAGGATAAACAATTTAAAAAGAGCTGTGTGTACAGCTCAGTGGGAAGACCATGGGTTCAGTATCCATACAACAAAATGGGGAGAGAGAAAGCCTTCCTTTTCCTATTGTATCAACAGAAGGTGCAAAGTTATTGACTTACATGTATCAATTCCAGACAGATTTATTTAAAATGCATAGTTTTAATCCTAGTTATTTACCTTAAAGCTTGATGTACTTCTGTTAGTTTTCAATGGAGGATCCAGAAAAATTTCTCTTCCCCCTTCAAAATAAACCAAGCAGAGATTCTTACATCCTTCTTTCCTGTTGTAGTTGCTGCTGCAATTTTATTAATGAGGAAAATAAAACAAAAAGATGAGGAGTTATCCCCAAACTCCTATGTATCTCAACTGCATTCTCCCACCTGAATATTTTCATTAAGAATTTTAGAACAATTGTACCTTTTCTCTGGTATGAGAAAATGAAGATGTAAATGAGTTCTAGTATATATAGTAGATATTGTGAAATAGAAAATATTTAAAAGGAAATAGAGTGTAGGGGTCAATAACGAGGGGAAAAAGACTTTGATAGCAATAACAAAAGGAAACAAAGCTTATGTATGTAGGGGTGGAGGATTATAGGGTGGTTGGGGGAATGGGAAAAAATGAGAATCAAGTCATATCAGATACTGGTACAAATTCTCAATGTTGAATGTGATAATGATGTGTATATATAATATACCAAGAAAGATTTGAATTAAAAAAAAATTAGAGCGGAAGTACAGAGCATGTCACTGCGTAAGCATCTCCCCTTAGAAGTTTACATACAGGGCTGGGGATTTAGGTCAGTGGTTCAGGGCCCTGTCTTGAAAGCATAAGGGTCCAGGTTTGTTCCCCCAGTAACCACATACAATACTGAGTGTGGAGACTCACGCCCAGCACCAGTCAGCACCACATACCACAGTGCTGGGTGTGGTGGCTCACGCCTGTAATCCCAGAACTGAGGAGGACTGTTGTGATGTGAGTTTGAGGCTGAGCTCAGGGCCAGCCTGAACTACAAAGCAAGACTTTGTTAAAAAAAAAATGACAGAAATCCACCTCGTCATGTGTACCGAGGATCAGAGGGCCTGCAGTGGAGTGTGGATGCCTACATCTAATGAGCATGCTGCCTCTTTGGTCATTTATGTTGAAAAGTTTTATAGATGTTCATACAACATAAACATTGAGGCTTAAGCTAAGCAATGAGTAGCTGAGTGCTGAAGTCATATACATTTGAAAACTTTTTTCTTCTGAGGTCAACAAGATTTTTTATCAAGGCCATCAATTTCTAGTAGAATTTATAACACCCTTTGTGAAGTGAACATTAATATGAAGAAGTTAAAACAATTAGATGTTGTAGGATCCTGTGAACAGGTGAGTTGGGCAGGCAACGTGTCTGTAAAAAACAAAAATAGAAGAAAACAGATCTTAGTCTTTGGAAAATTCCTTTCATACTTTCTCTCATTGTGATTATGGAGTGTCTAGATAGTCCCTACATAGTTCAAAGGTAGGCATTTCTTTTCTTCTTGCAGAAGGTAATTTCCTCAGAAGCATGGAGACACAGTGTCTGTCTGTTACACTGCTTATTTATTAAGATTCATTATGCTGGCTGCCCAAGTTGCAGCAAAGTGCAGGATCAGCCTTTCCATGTTTATTGAACCCTGCCTGTGGCCAGCAAAGTACCATCGGCAGAGACAGCCAGAGGCTTCTTCCCATGGGAGTCTTGGGATGACTCATTCATTCTGGACAGAATGTGTTTTTCATGCTTGTGAACGTCCTCAGGACAGGGTATTCCCCAGCAGGAATTACGTACAGCAAGACAGATGTCTTTCCTCAGGCTGGAACTCAGAGGGCGTCTCCATGACCAAGCGACTCTGTGAGGAGTGAGTCTTTGGTTTCTCTGTTATCAGGAGAGCTGTTTGTGGCTATTTATGCTTTTTGTATAATGAGGACACCTGTTTGCTAATAACTGAACCGAGGGTATTAAACACAAAGCATTAAAAAACAGCCAGGGAATGAATCCCAGTGACACATGTGCACAGTCCTTTGCTCTCTGCAGCATAACAAGTGATCATTTTTCTAGGTAGCTAAGCTGACTTGCAGATTTTCTGACCTTTACTGCATTTCATTTTAATGAACAATTATAGTCAAATAACTAATTACTTTAGAGTAAGTGTAACACATATCATGGGGTGCCATCAATTAAAGTAGTTTATCACTGTTATTTTCAGTGCCATAAGATAATAATCCAAGACACAACTCAAAGAAATAAAGTGAATTTCATTAGGGAAACAGGATTTCATTTTCAGTGTGATTCAAATGCTTGATTGTTACATGAATAAAATCTCATAGGGTAGAAACAATAACACTGTTGAAGTAATTTGTACTGAATGGATGACTAAAGAGAAAGAGATCGTTGGAACCCACTCAGGGGCTCTGTTCTCCTTGGAGCCTTCTGTTTGGATATCTTGTCTCTTTTTTTCTACTTGAACGACTCTACAGAAAAGGAGAGCACATTGTTTCATCTTAATTTGGACTATAATACATTAGTGTGACTGGAATTATAATAGGTTAAACATAGGAAATTTCTCATACTTGCCTGGGTCTCTGTAGAGGCAATGATTAAAATTAGAGTAACATCAGAATATTAAGGTGGATTTCTAAAATGTGGATAAGTAAGGCCTTTGTTTCTTACCTTTCTTTGGTTTCCTTCTTTAGCAGATGAGAAAGTCAGGCCACACATAACAGGGATTCAGAAACATTAATGGATGTTGGTCAATAAAATGATGTAAAATATTAAACTACAAATAACAAAATATCAAAATGACCTAGCACTAAAATCACAACCCTCTTTTAAAAGTATTTAAAATTAATAAAATATTAAAATTATTTACACTATGAATATTCATTTCCATGGAAGCAGTTAAAAGAATCATGGGATATTGTAGTAAAACATTATAAAGGGCTTTAAGGATTACATCATTTATCACTTACTTTGCAATTAAAAAATTAAGGCCAGTGTTTTAAGTTCTTATGTCTCATATCCACAGTTAATAACTAGGAAGAGGGCTTCATTAAAGTGTAGTAATGATATTAGCATATAAGTAACAACTTCTCTGTTTCTCTACTTTAAAACTGCATACAAAAATTTAATTCATTTAGAAAAAGAATTTTAGTTTAGTCTTGTAAAAATGTCATCACAGTAACACTGACACCTGTATCTACTTATCTCTAAAACGCCATCTCCACCTCAGGGAAGAACCTCAGGGCAACCCTTTTGCCAAGAGAGCTCAGGACTGACACGACTTCCTCAGGGTCCAGAGTTCCTGAAACTCCTTTTTCGTCGAGTCTTCTTGGTCATCTGCTGCCCTTGAGCCTTCAGCCATCTCTGAGATGCTGCTGCTACTGCGAACCGTGGAGAAAGAAGACTGTGGCTTCTTCCTGGCTGCGTGGCCTCACACCGCGATGCCTGTATTCAGAACTTCACTGCAGCGTCATATACTTTTATAGAATCCTTTTCTTTGTTCTTCCTCACAGCCTTTTTCTCATTTTCTAGGAAATACTATAGGGAAAGCGGGTGATTTACAGAGAGGAAAGATATCGTTGTTCACCTGCCATCTTTGAAAAAACATCCATGCTCCATCTTTGCCCAGACAAAATAGCCGCTTAGAAATATTCTGAAATGCATTTTCTTTTCTGAGAACTGGCATGGAAGATTGGTTATCATTACTTTAATTAATCATTTCTGTTTGCAAAGATAATGAAGATGTGTATGGTTTGGCCAAAATATTGAATCTCCATTAAGCAATGCTTTCTCTAATTATTCCCATAAAAATGCATTTCTGAAGAAACACAAGAACGGACACTTTTACTTTAGTCTGCGCTTTTAAGGCCTTACTATCTGTAAATTACAAATGGACCTCAAGCTTTTTTCTGGGCTAGTGACATGGAAAATGATAGTTGGCAGTCTATAGTCATTAAAAACATTCTTCAAACACTGCTATCATGCTGGGCGACCGTTACTGTCGTGTTGTGGTGGGAGAGGGAGACTCATGGTATTGTAAAAGTGGAAAAAGACTTAGAAATTATTTTTGCTCAATTCCCTTCTCTTGTAGATAAAAGTAGACCTGGAACAATTTGTCTTTTATATTCTTTTTTAGGAGCTAGTTTGTGTTTTTTTTTAATAAAATGAAAACATGCAATCAAATCAGGCATCGCTGTTGGAGCCACTTTATTTGAGCAGCGTGTGTTTCATCCCATCCTTGCTGTAGTGTGTACCGTGGTAACTCCCAACCCCGACATAGAGTCGCAGGCTCACTTAGACTACCCGTGAAATTACTGACACAACCTAAAAATAAATTCACATATTCATAGAGAATTCTGTAAAACTACTTTCACCATAAAGGACTACTTCGCACTAAAATAAGATTAGGTAGATACAACAGCTCGTAAAATGAGGAATTTTTTTTTTTTAACACTGATAGAACTGAAGGCTAAAAATTATCTTGCATGGGCA
The DNA here is from genome assembly GCA_004026965.1 of Petromus typicus. Lineage (NCBI taxonomy): Eukaryota > Metazoa > Chordata > Mammalia > Rodentia > Petromuridae > Petromus > Petromus typicus. Next base: position 23,583 of record PVIR01020227.1, read on the forward strand.
AGAGAGAGGGATAAAAAGAAGATCTACTTTATAATTCCATGGATAAAATGCAGTGGTTCTTATCTTTCTGAAAATCCTATTAGAATGTTCAATTCCATTACTCACCCAGTGTATCGCTGGGCTTCCGGTCTCATGTTTAGTCAGCTTGGATCTGCGCTGCTCACAGAGGACTTTCCTACTCCTTTCTGCTCCTGAGAACAGTCTGTGGCATTTAACTTCACACTGGACCTGCCACAAATATTTACACGTGAATTCATCTTCAGAAGGCGCTGTGCCTACTAAAGTTCTGGAATTCTGTTCCCTTCATATGTACTTACTATATTTATTTATCACATCCATCTCATTATTTTTTTCTAGTTAGTGAGACCTTTTTAGATAGTGGTAAAATCACCAGTGGTCATTGGGTGCTCCTACGACCTCTGACCTCAGAGACTGAAAAATATTTATCTGAATAAAGTGATCATATGACTTGAAAATATTTTTATAATTTTATTCCCATGACTCCAAAGCCAATGTTGTATATTCTTAACATTGGTTTAAGTGACATAATTTATGTAAGGATAGGGAAGTTACCATTGCTTAGTGTCATGGTATATGTGCCAACTGCCCACAAGGAAAATAATCATTGTGTACTGAAAATATGTACTAATAAAAAATAAAAATTGGAGAAAGATATGAATGTGGTGATGTCCTGTTCATTGTCTTCTGAAGCTGACTTATAAAACAATCCTCTTGGGCATATGTAATCATGCATTCAAGCAGGCATTTTGCCAAATCCCTTTGAGACTCTTAAATAGAAAGACATTAAACATTCATTCTGATGAGTGACATGTAAGATAATGACCTTGTGCAATCCACAGAGCTTTGTATACAAAAAATACTTAAACTAACAGAATTTGTCATAGTGGACTGAAATTAGTTTTTTGACACATCGTCTATTTATTTTGCTCTGTGTAGTTTCAAGTTTAGAAAAAGTTTTTTCCAATTATGAAATAAATATTTTCATAGTAAAAATATAGAAAAATACTAAAGAAAAAATTTAAAAACATTAATCCAGCTCTGAAAAATAGGTACCATATCTATTTGGTGTAATTATTTTTGGCTAAATAGACATGAATATTTACTACGTTTATATATCTAATTGTATTAAAATTGTTTATTACTCTAATAGCTAAACCACACCGAATATATCATCTTATATCATGTGTTTGATAGAAGCATGAATATATATAAGCAATATAATTTATTTTCTAGTTCTCCATAATTGGATATTCCTATAGTTTCTTCTTTTTTTCTATTATGAGTGATTCTATGATGAATATTTGTGGGAGTATGGGGAAGAGATCGCAGCCAGAACCCTCATGGCAAACTCCAATCCTGCATGATTCCTACCGCAAAAGGATTAACAGCCAACAAACAACAAAGTCAGAACCTTAAGAAAAAGCCTGAGCCTGTGCTCAACTCCTGCTACTCTGAGCAGAGACAACCAAAGGTCAAATATTGCAGCAGTAGAAGCAGAAGCAGAAGAACCCATAACCTGAGCTCGCCACACCTTTATTTGGTGCCAACCCTTCACACTCATAAACCTAGCATGCATAAAACAGGGCAGTTCCACGATAATCCATGTAGTTGAAGATTACATTGGGTAGGGCAGACATCCTTAATCCCAGTAAATTTTAAAGACAGTAATCTTAGCGCAGTAATCTTTGTAGTAATATCCCACAAAATGGGGAAGATCTCTGCAATAATCCCAGTCATTGATCCCACAGTGGAGGACAGACATCTTCAAGTCCAAGTAAATCTCTGTGAGACTTGGCCCCAACACACTCTTGTCAATTTCTTCAAATGAACTATTCAGGGATATTCCTAAAGTATTTGGAATTTGATAATCAATTGATCATCCACTTGGACTTGTGACCTATGAAAAGAGATACTCAAAACCTCTTAAAGGAAAAAGGCTAGGTCTATAAAATGAATGTCACAAACCTCATTTTACATATTGAAAATATAATGGGGTATATGAAAAGTTACTAACAATGTTTCCCTTAGAGAAAGTTGGTAAGTGGTACATGTAACACTTTTATATCCAACATAAGTTTTGTAACGAATAAATAAAAACTCAAACTTACTTTGTTAGAACACTACAATCTGTGGTATATTCAGATTAGGTCCATGACTATCAATAGATGTTTACAGATTCAATTTGTTCATTTGAAGAGAACTGTGAATACATTTAGCAATTTCACTAATACAAAGTTACATCTCTACTCTTAACAAGTAACACTATCCTAGTTGAAAAGTAAAGAAACTGACATTGTTTGCTTAAAGTAGGACATAAGAGAATGACTCTGCAAAATTGCTTGAGTGGATGCCATGCATAATGCTCTCTGGGATAATAATGAATAAAAATCTCAGGTTCCCGGAAAATTGGAGAAGATGTAATCAGGTGTCAGGATTTGTCTGTGACCTGGATTGTAAAACCCTGGATACAAGGTGAGCAGTAATCGGTCTACACATAGACAGAGGTGTTGCTGTGTGGAACTCAGGTCAGCAGGCATGTGGGTGAATCAGAGGGGACACTGGCTGCAGAACTGCGTTGGAATCCTGGGACCCCCACTTGGGGTAGGTTCAATCCTTTGGTTGAAGGACAAAGGTGAAGTTAGGGGGCCAAAAGAGGGCTATACCTTTCAAATAGCTTTTAGAATATGCTGGTTTTGCAGAATTACAATTGAATGTAGGGGTTTTGAACTAAGCCACCTTCTAACTTTTAATTTATTATTATTTTTCTTAATTTTGAGGCAGGCCTTTCAAGAGCAGTTTTTCCTTTTTTTGAGCAAAGTGACATATTTCTTTAGCACTTTAAAAGTTCCAAAACTTTTCATATTTATTGTTCCCTCAAGAAAATCATTACTATACTCTTCCTCAGTAAAACTGACAGGAGGGATAAGATGAGAAGCACTACTCTTAGAGGTTGCATGTCTAGGATCCAGGCCTGGGCTCCTTTTTCTTTTGTATGTCCTTTCTTTCTTCTTCCTTCTTCCTCTCTTCCTGACCCTTCCCAGCTCTCCCATGCCTTTTATACTTTTTTTGATGATACTGAGGATTGAATCCAAGACATATGTTGTGAATGTGGTGCCACTGAACCATACCTCTAGCTCTATTTATTTGTTTATTTTTTTGAGACAGGGTCTCTCTTTGTAGTTCAGGCTAGCCCTGAGCTCAGTCTTGAACTCACAGCAGTCCTCTTGCCTCTGTCTCCTGAGTGCTGGGACTATAGGTGTGAACCATCATGCCCAGCACTGTGATGTGTGGTACTGATTGCTGGTGAGTGTGAGTCTCCATGCCCAGTACTGTTGTATGTTGTTACCAGGGACTGAACCTGGGTCCTTGCATTTGCCAGGCAGGTGCCAGAACCACTGAGCTAAATCCTCAGCCCTATGAGTACTATAAGAGTGAAAATTCTGTGATTTTCTGCTATATATCTAAAGTTCAAAAACATTTTTTCTATGCTCTCTATTTTTAATTTGCTTTTTTCCTTTTAAAGTGATGTAATTGATGGCAAATAAATTGAAGTTAATTTTGGTTTTAAAAGACATTATAAAAGCTTTTATTAATTTAAAAAATATTATTGTACTTTGCTTTTTAGAATAGTAAAAAGTCCCTATTATATAAATTGTGATTAGTTAGGTTCTATGAAATTGTGGTCCCCATTGCCAAAAATGTGTTGGTATATTTTAATTTTTCAGTTTTCCTCATTTTAATAAACAAATTTGCATGTGAGGAATGGTACATGTTCCTCCATGCGTCGTCTACCCCACTGGGTTTCATGGATCTAGTAACTGCAGCAGCTCTTCCATCCATAGCAACAGATGTCTTATGAATTATAGATTTTTATACAACAATGTGAATGACCAAAATTTCATTTCAATTTTAATAATTCAGGGCTAATCTACTCTAGGTAGACTTGGACACATTTACCTTATATAGAAAAAAAAAGGTAGAAACTGAGGTCAATTAGGTTTATTTTGTGTAATATTTTAAGGGTTAAAAATTAGGATATATCAATAGTGGTACATACACCACAATTCCAAAGAAAATAAGGTTAGAATGACAAAAATTTTGTCTATTTTATCTCTAATATGTAGTATCTGGTGCAATGTGAGGTATTTAGTGTATATCTGAAAATGAAAAATGTCTACTAGATAGGTTTTAAGCCCAGGGCATATGTATTGATGATTGTACTAGGCTGAACAATGGTCTCTCTGGAGATGTGTACATTCATATCCCAAGAACCTGTGCATGGGCCCTTGTATGACAAAAGGTACTTACAATATGATAGAGTTAAGGATCTGAGTATAACAAAGTTACCCGGCATGTTAGCTTTCTGTCACTGAAGAAATACTGAAGAAAAATCAAAGTATAGCAGGGAGGGTATATTTTGTTCCATGGTGCCAGAGGTTTAGTTCGTGGCCACTTAGCACCATTGCCATTGCTCCTCCGATGAGCTGTATGGGTGAAGCACGTGGCAGAGGAAATTGCTCACCTCAGGTGGCCAGGAAAGGAAAGGGGGAGAGGAAGACAAGACGGAGAGACAGACAGAGAGAGAGAGAGAGGCCAAGCTTTCATTTCTTTCAAGAGCCCACTCTTGGTGACCCAAGTTCCTTCTACAAGGCCCCATGTCCTAAAGAGTTCGTCACCTCCCAACATCACCTAAATGTAATAGCAAAGATCCTTGTATGACGGAAGATCTGGAATATATGAATCCAGAATTAGAAAACAACAGGACAGCAGAGCAGTTCCACTCTGCTAACTCTAAAGATGACAAAGGGAGACCTAACCAAGAATATTGTGTAGTTGGTAAAATGGGAAAAGGAAAATAAAGTAGATTCTCCAGAAGGAACCAACCCTCCTCACACCTCACACCTCACACCTCACCATCAGTCTTGCGGGTGTGGTTTTCATTTCTGGCCTCTAACTATATAAAAATAAATTTTCATTCTTTTAAGCTATAAATTTTGTGACAGTATATTACAGCAGCAATAGGGAATTAAGATAGAAATGCAGTCCATTGTAATATTAATTCTGTTATTTTTTTCTGGTAAATTCTCTGGGCTCTGTGCTTCTAGAAGAATTTGTTTCTGGACATTATAACCCCAGAATTTGAGAAGTAACCCTATAGGAAGTGACAAGCATGGGTCCCAGGCCTTAATGAAAGTCTCACTGGATTAAAACAAAAGTGAGATACAACCAGGTAGCTGTTAGGATGGCAATGATACAGCATACTGATAACACCAATTGTTAGGGGAAATGTGGAACAAAAGAACACTCCTTTATTGTCTTGGAAATTCAAAACTGCATGGCATTCTGCAAAACACATTTGCAATGTCTCAAAAAATTAAATTTCATCTACACAATCTAGCGATCACCCTCTTTGGTATTTTGGAAATATATATTCATATAAAAGTTGCAGATTTATGTTTTATAGCAGCTTTATTCATAATTGTCAAAACTTAAAACAACCAAGATATCCTCCAATAGGTGAATGGAAAAATAAAATGTGTGCAGTACACCATGCAAAGTAATATTGTTTAGCTCTACAAATCAAGTAATCAAGCCATGAAAAGATGTGGAGGAAACTTAAATGTGCATTTCTAAGTAAGAAAGCCAATTTAAAAGACAATCATGTTGTAATTTTTGTTACATGAAAGTTTGAAAATACAAAACTGTGAAGAGGGAAAGATCAGTGGCTTCCGTGCATGTGTGTGTGTTGGGGGGGGAGGTAAGATGGGCGGGCAGAATGTGGAGGAATATTAGGGCAGTGAAATTGTTCTGTTTAACAGGACAATGTGGTGGTGGCTCTGTGTCATCGCATACTTATCATAATCCATATAATGTACAGTAGTAAGTGAACTCTAGTTAAAATGATAGACTCTGGGTAATAATGTATCATTATAGGTTCATCATTGTAACAGATGTGCCACTTTGGTGGAGGATGTCAATGAGGAAAACTATGTGCATATGCATGCACACACGTGTGTATGTGAATACGTTTAGAAGAAGAGGTAAGTGGGAAATCTCAGTACTTTGTTTAATTTTGCTATAAATAAAAACAGTGTATTTGCCGATGAACATATATTTAAAAAGAAACTCACTTAAGTTTCCAGGAAAATTTCATTGTAGAGAATGTGAGGAACTGAGCACCCTGTTGAGGTCCTGGGAAGCTGTCTGTGAGAGTGGGGTCTGAGCTTTCCTACTCCTAGAGTCGTGCTGCCCCAGGAGTGAAGGATGGAACTCACTTGGCACCTGGCCCTCTTGATCTCCCATGCAGGAAACATAGAAGCAGAGGGACAAGTGAACCAGGAAGAGAAGCCACATTTCTGGGGCAAATGTCCCTCTAAAATGCCACGAGATGCTGTAATCATTTGGTCAAAAGAGATAGATATTCAGAATGATAAAGTCCGGAACCTGCATAGGGAAGGGATTTGGCATGACTGAAGAATGAGGCCTTTGCTCCACTTTTAACAGAGAAGAAGTAAAGCCAGTAGTTGGTATAATAGCTGAAGCTTGGAAGCCTCTGCGTTAATAAGGAACAAGCTCAGGCTTCTGAAAAGTCTGACCTGGTAAGAGAACACTGAGCTGGAGCAAGCTGGCTACCATGAAGCTCACTTGTATCAAGGAACAAACATAAACTCTATTTACTTTTTCTTGGGTCGGTCTGTCTTATTATGTTGGCCTGTACATTAATACATCTAAATTCCAAACCTGGTTTCACAAGAAATAGTACCAAGAGTCAACAAAATGGATCATATAAAACAAAAAAGGTTCTGAACAACAAAAGAAAAAATCAACAGAGTGAAGAGAACACGTAAAGAATGGCAAAAAAACTGCCCACTCTCTTAGCCAGGACTGATACCTAGAATATATAAAGATCTAAAACAAAAACTTTAGAACTTCCAAAATAAAAAAGACTCAATAAAGAATGAGCAACCACCATGAAGAGACACTTCACAGAAGTACAAATAGCCAATGAGTACATGAAGAAATGTTCAATATATGGTCGGCCACTAAGAAATGTAAATTAAAACAACACTGAAATCCCATCACACCTCAGAAAGAATGGCTGTCATCAAGAATAACATAAAAGAAAGAAAACAAAGTTCATGTATATAGGGGATGGGGGTGGTAGGCTGGGTAGAGCTATGGGAAAAAATTAGAATTAAGTTGTATCATATACTGGTACAAACTTTCATTGTTGAGTGCAATCATGATGTGTATATATAATGTACCAATATAGATTTTAATTTAAAAAAAG